>JANHGB010047510.1:10006-24089 GCA_026283785.1 Coracopsis vasa
GCGCCCGGAGGGGCAGAGCCCGGGCGCCCGTGTTACCGGGCTGGCGAACTGCGCTGCGGGGCTGCCGCCTCACTGGGAAGCGGGGAGGCTCGGCTGCCGCCTGGCAAAGGTGGCATCGCTTCTGAGCCCAACTGCTTTCCTGCTCCCTAGCTTTCACTGCTACAAATTTATCATCTGCCCCCTGAATTCCGCGTATATACATTATACATTGTACAAACCCGTGTCTGGGGACATGGCTGTAAAATTTAAGCAGTTCTTATTTCCTCCTGAACAAGGAGCCAGCATGGCCATGATCATCCCCCTGTATTCGGCACTGGTGAGGCCGCATCTGGAATCCTGTGTTCATTTCTGGGCCTATCACTACAAGAGAGGTACTGAGGTGCTGGAGCGGGTCCAGAGGACAACGAAGTTGGAGGACAGCCTCTGGAGGACAACCAAAAGCAAAGATTCTGGAGAATAAGTGTGATGAGGAACATCTGAGAGAACTGGGGCATTTAGTCTGGAGAAGAGGAGGCTCAGGGGGGACCTTACTGCTCTCTACAGCTAAAAGGAGGATGAAGCGAGGTGAGGGTTGGTCGCTTCTCCCAGTAACAAGCGATAGGACAAGAGGTAACAGCCTCAAGCTGCGTCAGGGGCGGTTTAGATTGGATATTAAGAAAAATTTCTTCACCAAAAGGGTGCTCAGGCATTGGAACAGGCTGCCCAGGGCAGTGGTGGAATCACTGTTCCTGGAAATGTTAAAAACCTGTGTAGATGAGGCCCTCAGTGACATGGTTTAGTGGTGGACTTGGCAGTCCTGGGGTAATTGTTGGACTTGATGATCTTAGAGATCTTTTCCAACCTAGCTGATTCTATGGCTCTATGTTTCTATGACTACGAAGGTAAGTAACCATTTTCCTTTCTGTTTAGACCCTTGCATCCTTATTTTTTATCTTCCTTTTCTAGGCCAGCCCTGGTGATAGTGGCTTGTCTGTGGGCAATGGTCTGCAGGTGCAATATCTGCCCTGCTGGAGAATGTGACAGTGATGCACATTTTCTAATCAGTTGAAGTCCCTTGTCATTCAAGTCAAAGTATGCCACAGTACAGCAATAGCAAATGCTGCCTGAGGATATGTCATCACCTGGAAAGAGCCTGTGCACATATAGGGGAGCATCTCTTCTCCTCGGATCTCTCCAAAGGATACAACACTACTGTGTCAAGCTACAGCTTGTTTTTATAGTGGTCAGTTTATGGGAGAAATGCAGGATTAGCATAACTTCTTTTCACCAAACGTCTGTCTGAAATAAAGTGTGCTTGACAGTACATGCGAGCACACCCCGTTCAGGATAGGGTGGAACCAGGATGTTGCCTGCCCAAGAACGTGAGGCTGCCACTTCGCAGAGCACATAACCCCTGGCAATGTGCCCTGAAAGCTGGAGCACCCCACAAAAGAAGTCAAACAAACAGAAAAAATGCAATCAGGAAAGAGCTCTCAAACAGGCAGGTAATTTGGTTTTTTCACCTTGAAGCCCCCTGTAAGCAACACCCAAAGACAGAGAAGGCACAGCCCACCTACCCTTCTTCCTTGTAGCCACATCTCCTAGGACAGTCCACTCACCATCCCTGAATTCCCTGTTTTCTTTCTGATAAGAGATTGTTTAGGCTCAAATAAAGGGAAGTCTGCCCTCAAGCTGCCAATGTATCCACTTTGGATAAGTCGGTCTCCTCAGGAGCCAGCAGTACCCCGTGGCACCAGGCCGTCCGTTCCTGTCACTAGGCTTTTTGTAGTCACACTTCAAAGCTTTGCCCTGCACTGCTTCAGTCTCTTTGGTGTCCACCCTGCAATATCTGCATGGAAATGGCATTGTAAGCTCTTGACACTGACAACATGTCCAGCTCCTCAGCTGGGTCCAGGCTGGATTTTGACAGACAGGGCTAGAGAAATACAAAAGGTGCGCGTGACTCTTAGCATGACCTTTTACTGACAGAAATGCGGCTCTGGCTCTGTGACCATCTTGTCTTGCTTCACCATCTTCAGCATATAAGGGTGGAGGCAGAGGGTGGATGCAGAAGAAGAAGAAGTCAAAAGCAGAATGTGCAAGGAATCTGAGGCAAGTGAGGTAGATAGCTGGGAACAGCTGCAACACAGATATTGAAGAGTCTCTGACTTGAACCTCCAGTTAAAGGACACCAGTGACTGGTGACAGTGACCTGGAGATGAAAAAATGACAAGAAGTTGAGTGCTGGCTGATGAAACTTACTCTGACAGTATCAGAACAAGCCCAAGACCTACCCCAACAAAGTTAATATTGTTTAAAACAGAATTCAGCTAAAATCATGTTGGGTTTTTTTTACCAAAATATTTTACAATATGTGACTGCGAACTCCTGATCTGATACTTAGCTCTAAAGCCAAATTTACTGTGTCCTCAAACTACATTTCCTTAAAATATCTTCAGATTTTATTTTGCACATTTCTCATCTGACTGGTGGCCTGGTGCTGTTCAGGTTATACAATTCAACACAGCCATTGCCTGAGAAGACTAGATTTTCACGGAAGTGTTCCATGTAGGACCTAACTGCAGTCTTTGAACATGACAGTCCGCATTGAACTACCTGATCGCAACAATTAGGATCATTCCCAAGCGTAATTATGGTCTGGTATTTAAACTGCATTTTTAGAAACAAAATCCAAACATGAAAATTTAAAAGTACTTGAAAAGTTAAAAGAAGAAAAAAGGATGAAGGTGCTGCTTTTGTTTTGTTCTTCTCCTTCAGTAGGACAGCTTTTCTAGTACCAGACACAGGATGAACAATTAACCTTTATATTGCACTTTTCAACCACAGATTTTAAAGTATTTTACAAGTACCACTGGCAGAAAAACTGAATCAAACCTGGTGGAATTACTCCCTGCAGCTCTGCCAAAGAGGCAAAAGCAGAATTACATGCTATCAACTGTCCTGTCTCTTAATTCTCTGCATTGACTCTCACTGCTGTAAACTGTATTATCTGTACTGAGAGAGAAAGGTGAAAAAATACGCTCTATGCTCTTTAGACCCTGGTGAGGACCAAAACATATCACTGCATTAATCACATGGCACTGCATAAATCAAGCTCACCACTCATTTTTAGAAATTATCTTTAGCATTTTTAAACCATGTCATAAATTTATATTTGACTAAGCCTTTAAAAATTAGTCTTTATAATAGTTTATGTACTGCAGACATTTGTTTATAAAGGGAAAGAGATTTTTTGCTCAAAAGGTTCTGCATGTTCCGTTAAACTCGTGGAATACTTTGGAACATTGGAAAAGGCTCCCTTTGGTTTTGTCAACACCAACATGAGGAGCTCCTGTAAGTTGTAGCTACAGGGTATTCCTTCCTGCTATACACTTCCAGACCACTAAGGTTTTTATACTTCAAACCCTTACATCTGTTTTTTTCCTAGAAACACTGCATGCTCAGTGATGTGTAAGTTAAAATATCATTAAGCATTTATGTGATTTATGCCACATAAAGGCAGGTTGTTACCTTAGCACAACTAAGGAACCATGAATGTTTCAGAGGGCACTGGCCTGAGACTAAAGATTTATTAGTCCATTCTATCCACTGGTCACACTCTGCAATTATGGCATGAAGAAGCTGTTTTCTCAAAAAGGACTTTGCAACATCATTGCAGTGTACCCAAGTAACTTCCATCCCATAACCAGTGGGACAAAACCACTCTGACTAGAAAATGTTTGGAACATTTCACAACATCTAATGCAAAGAGCAGATCTCTAGAGTGTCAAGGTGGCTTAGTAAGAAGACATTGAAGCCTCAGAACTTGGTCTCAGATCTGCTGTTGATACTAGCAAATGCTTTGAAGGTAGGGAAAGGAGTGCCTTATTGTTATAATTGCTGTCCTTTGGCTGAAATACTTAAACAAATTGCATTTTCTTCTGCTGAGAGCTGTTTATCCCAATGTAAATGTAGATACAAACAAACAGAAGGTAGCTGGTGTTTTCAAAGCCTGAGTGTCTACCCCAGTTTCCCGTGTTTGGCTCTCAAACTACTGAGGTCAAGCCTTTCCAGTCCCAAACTATCATTACTTCACCCAGTTGGAAGCCACTTGGGATCTGTTTGGGTTTTTTAAATGCCACTCCTATACCTGAAAAGTATCGGAAAAAGAATCATCTACCCTATGACTTGCCAGGAGGATGGCAAATAACTTTTAGATAAGTGTGAATTGAGCTACAGCTAGGTCACATAAGGACAGAGTTTCACTCCAAGGAACATTATCTGTGGAATGGCCAATGCTCAAAGGTGTGAATTCAGGCCAGGAGTCCATGCTTCAGCTAAACACATCTTGATGGCAAGGACAGCCTACCTACGTCTCCTTGGGTTTTTCAGTGTTCTGGGGTGATTTGGATATTGATATAAAATATGTGATCTAAAAATCATCTAACACACTAGCTCACAAAAGATTTATTTTATGAAGTATGTCCAGCTGCCTGATACAAAACAATAATGGAACAAGGATCTATGCTATTGATGTTAAGCATTCAAGGGGGTCAGGTCATGCTGCTTTCTTCCCCTTAAGTCCCCATGCAAGTGGCTTTCTTCCCCTTAAGCCTGAAGGCTTTCAGCTCTATGATATTGGGGAAAGGCCTTGGAGCTCTCAGCACTGTTGGTAATGTCAGGAAAAGCTTGTACACTGCTGTGGCTCATAGCCTCCTGTTGCTGGAAGGTGTTCATAGCTGCTGGCAGTCTCCTATTGACACCAACTACCTAGTGGCAGTTGTGATTTAGCAAAATTGAGAGCAGCCCTGAGGAGAAGGACTTGGGGGTGTTGGCTGATGAGAAGATCAGCAGTGTGAGCTTGCAGCCCAGGAATCAACCATGTGCTGGGATGCATCTAAAGAACTGTGACAAGCAAGTCAAAGGAGGCGATTCCCCACCTCTGCTCTGCTCTCTTGAGACCCCACCTGCAACTGCATCCAGCTCTGGAGCCACCAACAAGAGGAATGTGGACCTGCTCAAGTGAGTCCAGAGGAGGCCACAGAGTTGATCTGCAAGCTGGTGCATCTCTGCTAGGAATTCAATCTGAGAGAGTTGGGCTTGTTCAGCCTGAGGAAGACAAAGCTCTGGGGAGACCTTAGAGCAGCTTCCAACACCTAAAGAGGCCTACAAGAAATCTTAAGAGGGACTTTTTACAAGGATATGTAGTGACAGGACAAGGGGGAATGGCTTTAAACTGACAGAGGGGAGATTTACATTAAACATTAGGAAAAAATTCTTCACTATGAGGGTGGTGAGGCCCTGGCACAGGTTGCTCAGAGAAGTTGTGGCTGCCCCATCCCTGGCAGTGTTCAAGGCCAGGTTGGATGGGGCTTTGAGCAGCCTGGTACAGTGGAAGGTGTCCCTGCTGATGGCAGGGGGGTTGGAACTAGATGATCTTTAAGGTGCCTTCAAACCCAAACCATTCTGTGATTCTAGGAAATCTTGTCCTGTGCTAGTGATAGGTACTAGAGCTGAATTTCCCTTGATGTTTCTCTTCTCTCAGTGTTCTTGTACATCCCTGAGACCACAACTGCTACATAGTTTTCCAGATTGTTCTTTCTTGCTAGGAAAAGCTTAACTTTTTACTTATAAGCTGTCTCTTTTCAACAACAATTACATGACAAAAGCTTTTCCTAGAAAAGAACAAAGAGTTAATTTTGTCTGGCTGGCCCCAAGTGACCCCTTGTTCCCACTGCCTTTGAAATTACTGGAGTTTGCTTAGCCTGAAGAATTACAGCTATAGGAAAAGTTATGCTTCACTGATCTATTTTAAACAGGAACAGCAGAATTTTAAAAATAGAATCCCCCCTTTTTTTTTCTTCCTGACTGCGGCATCTCCGACCCAAGTATGTTGATGCAATTTCCAAAGCACTAAGAAATGTCTTAGGTCACATTTAAGTCAGGTCAGCCAAATCCAGGATCAGTGAAAAAATGAGTTGTTCATCTGGTCTGGAATGAGATCTTTCTTCCCATCATTCTTAGTTATAAAGATGTCTTTTGTGTGGTTGAAGCTAAATTTAAGCTTTTTAATTTGTGTACAATCTATGCGTGTTTTATGCATCAGCAGTACACTGCATTACTAGTAGTCTGCATATACAAATAGGACTTCATGGTCTTTGAAGTCAGTTAATATTAAGATTCATATATTTGCAGCAATTAATGTCTGAGAAGTAATAGGAATAGATGTTTCTTAGAGGTACAGTCTGAATCTACTTTGACTTGTGTTGGTTTGGCTCCACTGTCTTCAGTGGAGTTAATCCTCACCTTGATTTGAGCATCAGAAGAGAATTCATCCCTGAATATATTCCTAGGGAGGTCTGCTTTTATAAAGTTTGCTTTTCTTTCAAACCATAGCCCTGTGCATGGGAGAGCACCGAAAGACAGCACACTCTGCCATGGAAATCAGACTGTGCAGCACGTTTCTTCCACCCAACAGCTCGCAGCAGCACCTTCAAGACTGAGCTTGTCTCCAACGACTGATGCCTGAAGGGGTGAGCCTGGCTGTGACCTGCAGCTCCCAAAGGGGCTGGTTTTCCAGGGGGCTTATGCCTGCTTGCTGGTGATGCTGCATCAGTGATGCGGAAGGGAGGTCATGGTTGGGCACAGGAGTAAAAGTCACATTCGGACAAGTGTGGATTGAATAAAGGAAATGGTAAGGTGAAGACATACTGACTTCTTATGTGCATTGCTATTTCATAAAGAACCATCTTACAGGCTCTTTCTTTCTTTGCAAAGCATTCAGCTGCTGCAATCAAATTTAAAAGTAAAATGAGTTGAACTTTAACAGATCTATAGTAGTAGCTAACTAGGAAAGGAAAATCCATGTCTAGCTATTTCCTGCTGCTATAATGTTTTGATAACAATGGTACACAAAGACTCATTTTGTTTAGCATGCGCCATATTATTGCATTTCAGACAAAGTCTCGATTCTCTAAGTCCAAGACAAAGTCTCAATTCTCTCTGAGACAAAACCCCAGGATGAAAAATATGGATTTGAAACGTCCTGAACTACAGAGGAGTAAGGAATCAGATTAGCATCAATTTCTGTTTCCAGCTGCAATGAAAACAGAGGTAAGGCAAACATGTATTTTCTAATTGGAGGGATAAATTTAGGAAAGATTTTGTTTCCCGTCATTCCCTGTCTGATTATGAAGTCAGAAAAATTACAATATTCTTCCCATTGTCTGCACACACTCCCTACCCCAAGCAGACCTGTCCTTTCTGTGCTGAGATTTGCTCTCCTACAGCAGTGAGTTTCTCTTCAAGAGCTCACACACACGGAGAGCAGCTTTATTTACCACCCCCAGGTGCAAACCTCATTAACTCATGTTTACTTTTGTGTTTTCAGCTTTCAGTAATGAGCCGAGTTAATGAATAGTGAAGATGGTGGTGGTGAGGAGAAAGGTAAAGAAAATTCAGGAGCTGGTTTTGCATCTTTCACTTTTACAGGCTCATAGGCAAAATGGCTATCAGCCACTTAGCTATATTCACTCCTCCAAACAAAGCCCTTGGAGATGATGAACCTCCAAGATAGGCTTTGGTTTGTTTAGTTTTTTTCAGGATGATGGGAAACAAAGCACAGCCAACCCCCTGCCTTTTGCAAGTTATAAATACTGTACAAAAGTCTACTTTTGTCACTGGGAAATGCTTTCTCCTGTTGTTCAAAGTGACTCCAGATGCTGCTGTACTTAGTACACAGACCAAGTAACCCAACTGGAATGAAAAAGCAAGGTAATTGAGTTTACATTCATCTGTCAATATTCCTAGGGGACAGACTGTTCAGCCTGCCAAGTTTGCTCTGCTTATGCATGCATAAGAACATGAACTTAAACCGACTGGAGATTCCCACAGTAGATTCTCCCTGGTGAATAGGGGATCTCTGCTGCTGTAATCTGTTGGAGCTGGTGCAACTGCTTCTATCCTAGACATTCCCCCATGTCCCACAATATCAGGAGGTGGGCAGAATATTTGTCAGGGAAAGAAAGAAAAGGTTGTGGCAGAACTGAGTTTTTCTGCATCAGATCTTTCCCTGACCCAAGCCCCATTTTTAAAGGACAAAATATTAGCTTCTTCTTAGTCTTTTCTGTGCTTCTCACTATTCTAGTATCTGGGAGCTTCACATGCACATATATTTCTTTATCTTTCTAATATACTAGTGAAGTGTTGTCATCCCTCTATGTGAAACAGAACATGGGGATCAAGACAAAAAGTTTATTTTAACTTTGGGTGAGCAGTCTGGAACAGTCAGGAGCAGACTTTTGAAAGAACTTGGCTATTTCATACTTTAAATTGCTATGTATTTGACTAATCACTAACCCTCATTTGAGATAGTTCCATGAAAAGGGATATATCTAGACCATACAGACAGCAATCTCTATCCCAAACACAGAAGCAAGCCAATGTCCATAGCAGAACAGACACACAAGACTGTGAGAGAAGAAGCAACTATGGCCAATGTTAAGTGCATGTTGGAAATATGTGAAAGAAAAGCACAAAAAATGGGAGAATCTGTGAGGTGAAGCAACAAAGGAATATTCAATCCTCTAGGTCTGGGAGGAAACCATGGAACATGTCTCTGAGGAAAACTGAAATTAAGAGGCTCTTCAGCTGAGCTCTGGGTGGCAGGAGCTGATGGAGACAAGCAAAGGAACTGCTTCCTGCTGTTTGGCTTCTGCTGTGTCTGAGGAAACAATCTTGTAACTAACTCAGGAAAAGTGGCTCCACTATAACTTTCTTCTTGCAGTAGAAACAGCCCTCAGCGCATTGCCTCCAATGCCACATTTAAGGCAGAAGTCCACGGACAAAAGCATCTGGCTACCAATTGGAAAGGCAAGCTCCCAGTACATAACAGGTCTGATGCTAGCTGGATTGGATCCACTGTGTATACACTATGAAGCTGGTATAGACAGGTCCAGCAAATCTTGTGTGTCACACTTAAAACTGGGAGGACTCAAAACCACAAGCATCGGAAATCAGGATCCTTTCTGGATGCACGTCAGTTACCCATGTGTGCCATGTCCAGGGCTGCTTAGCAGGGCACCCCTTCCTGAGTGCTCCTGCTCTTGCTGGCATCAAGTGTCTTGCTGAGGAGTCTGGCCTGGCAGGTGGCAAGCAGTAGTTTCTCTCATGGTCCACTGTGAGGACCTGGGGTTTCACCATGGGTGGTGGTGTCTGTGATGAGTAAGGAACCTTGCAGATATGCAGAAACCAGTCCTGATGAACCAGAGCCCAAGCCACTTCACCACTGTAAGCAGGACTAGTTGGTCCAAGCCTCCCCATTTCCCCTGTGAAGAAGAGAGGTGAGACTGAAAAAGAGTTGTGGGCAAGCAAGAGGAGACAAGACATCCAGAGAAAGGCAAGTCTGAGTGCCAGCACTTGAGCCCCTGAGACTTTCTGAGCACAGGAAATTACTGGTCTAGTTGCTCACCCTCTTCTTTCTCTGCTTTCCCATGAATGAAGGACACTTGTGCTGGCAGCAGCACAGCTCGGACCACACACCGCAATCAAATACTCTCTCTGCAGGTATCCATAGGGGTCTTCTGCTCATATCTAAAAGCAGTGACATGGCATTGGTAAGAAGGGTAACATCTCTGATATGCATAAGCATGCTGTGCAGCAGCACCTGGACTAGTCAGGGTGTGTGAAGAAAGTCAGACCATGCAGTGGCATCTCTCTGCATGTAAGGGGCTTTGGGCAGTGGTACTTTGGGTATGGTAACAGGGACCCATAGCAGAGAGAGCAGATTTCCAGGGGTCCTGGATGTGTGGTGGCCACTCTGTGGGGCTCGGTGTACCCTTCCTGGTCTGACAGCCATGGTAGATGTGGGATCTGCTGTTACTCCCATGCCTAAGGCAGCCATCGCCTCCAGTGAGAAACAGGGAAATGGGTGAGGCAAATGAGTAAGAAAGGGGTAAACAGTATTTTGCTCAAACTAAAGTGGTGAATATTCTTGCTCAGCAGTTGTTCTCAGCTACCCCAGTGTCCCAAACTAGGTTCCCTTCAGGAAAGGCTTCCCTATACAGAAACTGCCCCAAGCCAACATCTTCCACGCGAGAGAGCAAAGAGGAGATCAGGATGGGAGAGCAGACAAGTTCACCCTTTTTCAGGCTGGATTCCTCAGATTTTGCTGCTCATCCTCATTTCAGCCCAAGGGAATAACCACCAGTGGCATTTTCCTCACAGGACAGCATCTGGGTCTCAGGCCTTTGGCGATTCCTCTGAGGGTGAGTATATACTTTCCTAAAACAAGGATTCTTCCTTCCTGGGAAAGCAAAGCCAGCAGTCTGAATCAGTTACAGAATCAACTATATTTACATAAACTACGTAACACCTTATAATAATAAAATAAGTGAAGAATGCAATTTATGATTGGGTAAGTTATAATAATAAAATATGAACTATTTGTGCAAACCAAAATTCTTCACCTCCCAGAGGCAAGTATTGAACACACAGGGAAACTCTTTCCAAGCTGCACAGTGGGGCTGTCAGCAAGCAGTAGCTCCACACCTTTCCCCGGGAAAGTGTAAGAGGAGGACAAACCAGCAAACCTGGAAGCACATCAAGTAGTTTTCCCAGCTATTAGTGTGGGTTACCATGCCCTGGCTATTATCCCCAGCTCCCAGCAGAGTTGCTGGTCACCATGCCCCAAAGTGCAGGTTATTGTTTCCAGTTTCTGTTGTGCATTGCTGCCGCAGTTGCTTCTTCCCCCTCCCACATGAATTGATGCAGAGTAAGAAGAAAAGCAATAACTCAGAGATGGGCATAATAAAAGGCAGCAAGGAGTCTTGTGGCGTACCTGCTTTCTTTTTCTTCTTTCTCCAAGCCAGAAAGTTGCTCAGCATGAGCAAGCCAAAATGTAACTTGGCACCAGGACCAAAGATAAATGTCAGTATTTTCCCTGGCAGCTAGAAACAAAATGTTTCCAAGTGTCCAAGGATATTTTTCCTTTAGAGGATGACCTCCCTGCTGTGTAAATTCTTCACTGGCCATCCCCCTGAGGGCAGGTGAGTGGGGTTTGCAGAGGAGCCGTGAGAGCTGCCCTGGCACTGGGGGTAAAGCTGCTCCCTGGTATGTGCTCCCCAAGGGGTGCTGCAGGCAGCAGCGTGTGTGCACATGGGGAAGGGCAGGCACAGCAATGTCGCCTCCCTGATAAAGCCACCCCAAACTCATTGGTCACCATGGGGTACACTTACACACAAAATACAGCAGGCTAATGTGATTCAGGGTAATCAGAGAAGACAATTTACAGTCCTGCCTCTTTTGAATGCTGTAAAAATAAAGAAAAGCCCTATGGCAAGTTGGAGCAGCCTGTGAAGTGTGTGTAGCAGGATAGATACCTCCTTTCAAGCAGCAGTCGAAACGAAAAACAGGATCAGCAGCCGCTCTCCTCACCTCACAACTCATCCAGCCTACTCTGCTCTGAGCTCTAGGCTGCTGCCAGGTTCTCTTGCTTTGGAGGAAAATGCTTAACAGTTTGGTCAACTGAAATTGCTGGACAGCATCCTTTGGGGATACACAAGGATTTCAGGAACCAGCATCAATCATGGAATGGCCATGACATGACTGTTACTTCTCATCATCAAAGCAGATGTACAGAAGTCTGAAGTCTGCACTATTTTTAGGTAGTTGGATGTCTTCCTGATGAAAATTCAACTTTCCACCACTGCAGTTCAGTAATTCTTCTTGATATCTTTATTTTTTCTCAACATTATTTATTGTTTTTTGATCTTATGCGTGTTTCCAAGAGCTCCATCCAGGAATATCATAGCAAAGATAACAGTATCTTCAGCAAATAAAGTAATTCGCCTATCTCATCCTGGATCTTTTTCTTTTCTGTGTAGTTTTAGACAGAGGGAAAACTGAAACAATCAATGAAATAGGCTGTGGATGAACATTAGCTACCATATTTTATTTCAGAAGAATATTGGTAGGAAATTAAGATTACCACAGGAAAAGGACTTGACTTTTTACTGCTACCAATGAGAAATCCTGATCACCTACGTGCTTCAGTAATCCAGCATATGTGTGATAGCTGTTGGGTATTTCCAAGTTCCCTCTGCAATCCAACCTTCTCCAGCCAAAAGCAGAATCCAAGGCCATGTGTATAATTTCCACAGTAACAACTACAACAAATCAGATGTTTCAACATATATTTAGAAGGATTCTTCTCAGTCTGGTGGAAAGGAGAAATGTCAGAGGGAAAAGCCATATAATTCACCAATTGGACAACAGTTTCTTGGCTGGTGTGAAGCTATTGCTCCCCCATGAGCAGTAGATCTATGCAGATAGGAATTAATGTGGTCAGAGTTCTCTTAATATCTAGGATGAAATCCTAGCTGTCAGAGTGAGAAAACTTTCTGTCCTCTATGGAGAAATATTTCTTCTCATTCTGTATGCACCTTAGCGCTGGGGTGATGAATCGCCAGCTTGCTTAGCACAAGTCAGATTAGAAGATCTTCTGTGTTCAGGAACATTTTATTCACTATAAGTCTTTTTAATGGACTATTGACTGACCTCTTTGCTTCAGTAAACAGTAAACAAAGTAGCATCTCTGGTTGTTCGCTCTTACATCTGGAGTTGAGAGGTGACAAATGACATGTTGAGACTTGGAAGATGCAAGGTTTGCAACTTGCAGACTCCCATGCAAAGACCATGAAATACATCTTCGAGTTGTTTTACACAAGGATGACTTCACTGTGCTACGTGAGGCTGTCCCTGATACAACCTGACATGTTGAAAAATTGAAAGAACTAGAAAAAATTACATGCTCCTCTAGAGTCTGAGTTAATCTCAAGCCACAAAATTAACCTTGGAGTCTTGTACTGACTCCACATACTGATGCTATGGAGTCATACTTACTGTCTCTATAGCAAACCTACCAATAGCTACTACCTGCAAGCAGAGGAGATTTCCATTTAAAATCAGGATTTTTCTCAGTGCTACTCACTATTGCATACTCAACAAAGACAAGCAATCTTTGTGGCTTTCATAACCTTCATTCCACAACAAAACTGAGGAGATGTTAAACACCGAAGTCCAGTCCTTGGGACAGTTCACATCTTGGCGAGTCTCCTGCAGCAATATCTAGTGGACAGCCATTAGTACATTAAATTATGCAAGCTTGCAATTTGATCTTGACCGACGCACTTTCCTTCCCTTCTTTAGGAATTCTTTCACTGCCTTTATGCCCAAGGGATAGATGGAGAAGATAGCTGTATACAAACTAGTTCAGCTGTGAAGCTAATACTGAAAAACTAATTCTACCTCTGTTTATAGGGATACTCTGCTCTACAAAGCCTATCTTAACAAGCTATGCAATTCAACATTAAAAGAAACAGGAAAATGTATTTATATTTATCCAAACTGGCCCTTTTATAGTTTATTATGGCCTATATGAGACACAATGGCTCATCTGTGGCAGAGGCGCAAAATGGCATGCAGAGAGTTGACATTTGATAGGATTTGTGTCCTATCATTTAGCACTATTTAAGCATTTAAGAAAGCAGATTTGAACTAGCTGACTATGGAGCAAATTACCTTAACTCTATAAGCAATATCAAGGGGCAGGAGAGCACATGGACAGGTTTTCCTCTGTCCCAAGTTACAGAGCACTTTTGAGTCCAGATTATTAAATAAAAAAAAGGAAAGTCTTAAGGGAGCAAGTAGAGGTTTATTTTCAATAAAAGCATTCTGGTTTAGATTATTATTCATGCTTATATCTGTAGAAATATTTTTTAGGTATTTGGGAAATGTGACATCTTCAGGGAAGCTTAACTTCATCATAGACAGATAGGAACAGCCTCATGCTCGCAGGCTCTTGTCCTCATGGGGGACTTCAACCACCCTGATATCTGTTGGAGGGATGGTATGGCCAGGCACAAGCAATCCAGGAGGTTCCTCAATTGTGTGGAAGACAACTTCCTTCTGCAAGTAGTAGTGGAGCCAGCAAGGAGAGGTGCCATGCTTGACCTCGTATTCACCAACGGGGAAGGGCTGGCTGGAAATGCGACGCTCCAGGGTAGCCTTGGTCGCATTGATCATGAGATGGTCGAGCTGGAGTTCC
>JANHGB010047511.1:0-78907 GCA_026283785.1 Coracopsis vasa
AAGGCTACATTAAGACCTCATTGAAATATGTATTTGCAGATTAATCTTTGACCACAGGCCCATACTCTGCCACTATTATATGAAATTCGGGGATGCTCATCAGCGATGAGTATTGCGAGGGTGATCCTGTTGTGCAGACACACGACACAGGAATAAGGATATCACAGTAGATCTATTTTTCACTGAGAATACAATGTTTCAAGAATTCCATCTTTAGATACTCTTCTTCATGGGGAATCTTAGTTGAATTGGGAAGACTGATTTGCCAAAGAGTGTCCTAACCTCCAGATAATTCAGCCCTTTGTTCCAAAACTGGTACTTTTGGTATCAGTGCTCCTGGAAGTACAGTAATTCACAGAAAGCTGTATTAATTCAGCAAAACCATCTTCATCCTCTGCACATAAGTCTGGGTATGTGTTGTCCCTACCCAGACAACACATAGTATTGTCTCCAAACAGTTATGGAGAAGTTTGGAGAGGTCTTCTTACCATATGTGCTTCATACCTTGGTTGCCAAAAAGGAGATGATGGCAGTCTGAACTTCCTGGTATCTATTCACAATTCATGGACAGTCAAGGCGACCAGTAGTATAACAAAAGATCTTGTAAAGATGTATTTTTAACGTGAATGTTTTTTCATTTTTCTTAGAATAATAAATTTAGTTTTGAAGATAAGCTGAGATAAGGTTTTGTGTGTGTGATTTTGACATGAGGATCTTCCCATCTCTTTTCCTCTCTGAACAACCTTCACTTGCCCTCCAAAATAGTTGTTTTGGCAAAACAGGTCATTAGGCCTAACATGAAACTTTAACTGTGTTTTCATGTATTTCTTTTAAACTAAAAACCCCAGAACGCTAAAGTTAAGGAAGTTTCACTGTGAAAGGGATGTGAGAACACCACATAAAGAAAATGTTATAACTTTTTTTTTTCTGTAAAAACCTATTTGATAATTTTGGGAAATATTCATTAATGATTTAATTATTCTACAAATTGATTTTTCTTCGCTATTCCCAAGTAAAATATTCATTGTATAGAAAGCTCTAATTATGGCTGCTAATAGATAGCTAATTCTGCTAGGTATTTATAGTTTCTTCTCCCACAGAGAGAGTTTGCTGGTGTATCAGTAGATGTTCCTAATGAAAATAGAGCTTTAATGAACAGAAGTTTTCCCTGTATAACATGGACCAATTCTCTGAATGAAGTAATTCTTAGAACAAAAATACAATAAGCATTGAAGGTTTAAATAAGAGAAGTTCTGCTTATTTTCAGGGGGCAAAATATGAAATTAACTCAGGCAGCACATAATTACAAAAATGGATATTATCTGTAAAATGAATTTATGAAATTTAATTTTAATCACTCTAAGAATAGTGATTTCTATTTAAATCCTACAAGGTTATGTGGTTTCCATCATGGGACGTAAAAGACCACTGGCTAATATCAATGCACAGGATTACAAGCTACGCACACAAGCGGAGAGGCAGGCAGTCAATTTTGTCGTTCAAGGTAAAATCCTGCTCACCTACCTCCCTCTTTGTCTGTGCTTGGCTTTAGTGGACAACTCCTCTGATCGTCTCAAAAGAATGAATATTCTCTAGTCTATGAGACTTAACTATTGAGGCATGAGCTTTATAAGGAAAGAGAAGTTTATTCTATGTACCTTGGAATTTGCCAGTAAGCGGTGTCATAATAATAATAACAGTATCAGTGTTCTAATACACTGCAGTGCTCTGTGATAGGTAAATACAGGTACACATACATACTATGCATAGAGAGAATATCTGAAATTCAGTGTTTCAGATGTATTGCTGTCTTAACACTTTTTCCTTTCTCGTCTTGATTGTTACTCCAAAAGGGTGTCTGTGATTATGCTGTCTACAGATTCTAACTTCTACTGTGCCAGATAGTTTTAGTTTAAGAAATAATCAACATTACAAAAATTGTACATTGTTATTATTAGTTTTGAAACCCAACTCATTCTTTCTAAGGACCATTCAAGCTTAGTTTTGTAGAGGGCAAGAAAAAAAGGTGGGTTTTTTCACAGAAAATACTGCAAATTTGCCATATAGGTTGGAAATGTGAAAGTCAGCATTAAGTGCTCAACTGTTAGTTAATCTAATTCATTAACACACTCTTTAAATTACTTGAACTGCACACCTGTACAGCATTTACCCACCTAAAGAAAAATAGAGAAACTGAGCTGGCAGACTTAGATCCCTACCGAGCCACTGCTTGGAAGAATTACTTTTTCAATTGGATGATGCTGACAGGGTTTTCATTAGGTTATATTGGAAGTGCCCAATTTACAGGCAAGTAAAAAGTGATTTCTAGACATGGTGGTAGTGTATTTTTTAAAAAGTGATTTGAATTTTCTTTTTGAGAGGATCATGTGGGTTTTTTCTTTTTGTTTTTTCCTCTCCCAATACTATTCATTCTAATGTTTCATTTTAAACATGACTTAAGTATTTGTCATGTTCGATCTCTTTATAATTACTAACTGAATTTAAGTACTGATCGTGCAAGGGTATGTACAGATCTAGAATTCTGGCGGATACCCTGTTGCTTGAATAATCACTGTGCTCAAGTGATGGTTGCCTTGCTGTAGTAGCCACCCAACTGTCAAATTTTACAATAACCTCATAAAATCTGCAGCAGAGCTTACATGTTTGTAACACTGGGCATGCCTGTCCCACCTTTCCAGAGACTTGTGTTCCATGTACCTGGGTTTCCATCCAACTGGCCAGCAGCCCTCTTCAGTTAGAGGCACAATGCTGGAGCTAATACAGCAAGTCCTGCTGAGTGTACAGTGTAGCATTAATAAAGCTGCACGGCCTCTGAGCAGCACTTGCTTATGTCCATCTGTCCAAAGAGCTTGGAGCTCAGGCAAAGCTGTTACAGGGCTGTCTACGAAACACAAGTACCTACAATAATAAGATTATCATGTTTCAGTGTCGGTTCCAGTAATACTGGAGGACAAATCTGATGAAAAGCATTGTAACTGTCATTCAAAACATGTAATGTTAGAAGGTGTGATGAAGGAAGGAAAAAAACTATTCAGTATTCCCAAATTTTACTAAAAATTTCATTCAAGACTAGTCTTTTTAATTTCAGGATTTCAGCTATGAGATAATATTTTAAGACTGTAAAAACTTATCTTAATTATGTTAAAACATTTTATCACAGTGACTAAGCTGCATTTATCACACGTGGATTATAATTATATTAAATAGTATAATTATTTTAAGCAGTTTGCATGTCGGTTATGGTAGCAGCAACTGATAGCAGAAATCTTCTTCTGGTACATGACAATATTGAGAGAAATGTATTTTAACTTACTACAGCTGGGTTTCCCACAGTTCTTTCATAGTTTTTTATGTTTTTTAATATTTCCCCATTCAATAGTTTTTACCAATGTACAGCATAATATTCTTCATTTATAATTCAGCTCTACCTAACTGCATATTTGAACAGGAAAACAAGAGAAGTATTTGAAGCTAAATGTAGCCATCTCAATGATCAGCTGTGGATCTGCACTTGATATAGTTAATGACTAAAACAGACTCAGTATGGGATTCAGAGGAGGCAGTTTGTCATAGAAAACCATGAAGAAGAGGTGTTAAGTCTATCTATCTCCTCAATCTCTTACATACTCTCTCTTAGACAAAAGGGCAGCTGTATCCTGAGATACGTCAAGTACAGCATAGGCGGTCAAGGGAGGTGATTTCCTCACCCGACGCTGCACTGGTGCAGGCCCCCCTTAAGTTTTGTGTGCAGTTTGAGGCACCTCAACATTAGAAGGACATCAAACTATTGGAGTGTGTCCAGAGGAGAGCCACCAAGATGCGGAAAGGTCTTGAGAGCAAGACTTACGTGGAGTGGCTGACATCACTTGGTTTGATCAACTTGGAGAAGAATTGAGGGATCTGCTCATGGCAGTCTACAGCTTCCTATAAGGGGGCCTATAAGGATGCTGGGGAGGGACTCTTCATTAGGGACTGTAGTGTTAGGACATGGGGTAATGGGTTAAAACTTAAACAGGGGAAGTTTAGATTGGATATAAGGAAAAAGTTCTTTACTGTGAGGGTGGTGAGGCACTGGAATGAGTTGCCCAGGGAAGCTGTGAATGCTCCATCCCTGGCAGTGTTCAAGGCCAGGTTGGACAAAGCCTTGAGTGACATGGTTTAGTGTGAGATGTCCCTGCCCATGGCAGGGGGGTTGGAACTGCATGATCTTAAGGTCCTTTCCAACCCTAACTATTCTATGGTTCTTCAAGGGGGGCAAGAGAGGAGGAGGTGCTGATGTTCTCTGTCTGGTGGCCAGCGCTAGGACATGAGGAAATGTCATGAAGCTACATCAGCTGAAGTTCAGATTGGACATTAGGAAAAGGTTCTTCACTGGGAGGGTGGTTGGTCAATGGAAGAGTTTTCCCAGGAACATGGTCACAGCACCAAACCTGTCAGAGTTCAAGGAGTATCTTGGCAACGCTCTTAGTCATATGGTTTAGTTGTAGCTAGTCCTACAAGGAGCAGGGGGTTGGAGTGGATGATCTTTATGGGTCCCTTCCAGCTTGAGATATTCTGATATTCTATGATTGTCTCCCAGCAGAGTGCCCTTATCATCTGCCCACATGGCTGTTCTTTATCCCTACTCTGGAAGTTGAACCATTTGGAAGAAAGAATACAAAATTCATCGGGTGTATGAAAAAGATGTCTGTAGTGTAGTACATTTAGGATATCTGATAGGACAAGGAGAATTATGGCTTCCAATCCTTACTTAAAGGATTGTTTCTGTATTTTATCCGATAAATCTTTAAGTAAAATGTATTGGATCCCTGTTACATGGTTCAGAACAGGAGCCTTCACCAAACTGCAGGCCTGGAGAGTCATTCTGCCTCTTGATCACCAGAAATATGTAATCTGTTATATAACATGACACTGTTTTATGCACCACTGCTCTTAACACTGTAATGTAATGAATATACATTACATACACATGGAAATATGAAAAAGCGTAAAATTAATTTTCAAAATGGAAATGTGGTGTTGAACCAATGTTCTAACCTTTTATGACATTAAATTTTAATTGATTTATAGGTAAACTTTCATTGCAATTTAGAGTTAGATCATTTCAGACATTTCTTATAGAAAGCAATTTTTCAACTCCTGGCCATTACTGACAAAGTCACCTTTAATTAACACATAATTTCATATTATTGTTTTCTGGTTTTAATGAACATGTAATTAATTTATTACTCTTATGATATTTCACATATTACACAAATTGAGTCTGCTAGTTTTGCAGATTCTTATAATTCAGAATCTTCAGATGTTTTTCATTCTTGTGCCATAGTTCTAAGAAGAACATTTTCCCTTATCATGCTTTAAATTAAAACCAGATCACTTTCTTTCTTAGGATCTGCAGCTGATCTTTGTAAAATGGCTATGGTGGAGATTTTTACCTCCGTTGTTATTTCTCCAACTTTAACTGCCAGGTTAGTAATGAATGACTGCAAAACTATTTGATTTTAAAACAAAATTTGTTGAAATGATGTGTTTCTGGCATTTTAAGCAGCTGTAGAAATATCATGTGTGCCTCTGAATCTTTTAACAAGCAAGGACTTGTGGGATGGTTTCATACATTCAAAGATATCTTTGTGCTTAAATGGTTGGATCTGTAAATCCATCCCAAGGTGATGAAGTGTCCTGGGGCCATTTAAACTCAGTCAGATCTAGTTCAGTGGTAGTTCTACATCTTTGAAATCAAGCCCACTGATCATATCCTTCCTGTATTTTGAGTGAATTGTACAATGGGAATTGAACATTCAATGGGCTGGGAAAAAAAACAGGAATCAGGAAGCCAGTGCTCAAGCAAAATAAATGAACATGTTTTATTCTTCTGTAGATGGTTTTCCTTTGCTAAAGAAAAGCTAGGTCATCATCATTCCCTTCTGTTGTGACTGCACATAGTTGGAGATCACAGAATGTCCTCAAGATTTTTATATCACTAGCAGAAATAATGAAGTCTACTATTTCTGTTATAAAGGATGGAGGGGATGGTGCGGAGAGTCAGTGAGCACTATTATTTGCTGCAATAGAAAGAAACTTTGAAGTTAAACCTGCATAAAAAAATCCTGAACAAATGGTTTCTCATCTTTTGTAATGCTGCAGTAAACAATCCAGCAGAACATGATTTTTGCAGTACAAGTTCAGATAAAAGCAGAGATAGCAGGTAGTGCAGAGCATCAGTGTTTCTGTTGTCACCCAGAAGGGGAAATCATAAACTTAGCTGTAGCAATCACGTATGAAAGACTTCAGTGGGAGTTTAGGTCAGTACAAAGTAACAGGGTTTGGCCTTCCGAACATACTCTGCAATTATGTGTAATATGTAACCCTATAAACACTCTGTGTGTGTTTGTATGTGTATCATTTACACACAACATCATTGCCTTATTTGATCAATGTTTCGAAGTGGAGTTTCTAATTACAAATATAAAATGCATGTGTTGAATTCAAAGGTAGAGTCACTTCTTTCCCAAAAATAAAACCTGTTCTGAATAACACTCGTAAGTGTTCTTGGAGCTTTTTGAGCAAAATACAGTTGTACTATAACCAAAAAAAAAGAAAGAAAGAAGTAGCCCACTGGTATAAATCTGATCTGGGGAGTGGTTCTTTGCTGGAGATACTGCATATATATATATATCAGACAATGATACATTTATATATCCAGTTTTAGATGATGTACTATAGTATATTGCACTGTACCTTCTGGGGGAGATTCTCTGCACTGATTATAATTCTTTCCGGTGCCCAAGTTGAATGAAGAGACCAGAATCTGGCAGCTGTGGCCTGGTGTAACTTTGAGTTAGATTAGCCATAGAGTAGCTGCCTTCTGGGACAAGCAACCGAGTCTTTAATGGAGGAGGCTAGTGGAGGTGGTGAGGGGACAAAGAGCATACTCCCTTCTGCAGTTCCTACCTTGCACCCAGATCTTTAGGTTCAAGAACTAGCTGTTTGTTGTAATTCTGAGAAAGCCAAAGTTCTTTGTGACTAATACTGCATCTGATAAAGCCTTTGAATGTTTTCTACTCTCAACAGAAAATTTTAGTTGGGTTTTCCTTTCTCAAAACTATTTCTTTTAAAGATATAGTGTCACCAAATGGCTAAGGAGGCACTGACATGGGGAAGTATTGAAGTTTTACATAGTGAATTTTCTTGTGTTGTAAAAGCATAGGGGGCTGGCTACACCAGACATCAGAAAAGTATCACTGCCTATCCTTCTTATTTTTATTATGAATGTCACACCTGGGAAAGACCAAGACTGCAAGGGCATCTGAAAGAGACAGACTGTTTTAATCTGGAATTTTGAACTCCTGCCAGCCATTAACAACTGGATAGCTTTGCTAAAAGACAGCCTTTTAATAGTCACTAATGGCTCCTTGCTGTAATATTTAGTAGGTACTTACAAGCCAGGCTTGACAGAAAAGCACAGTCAATGCCTTTATAAATTCTGCAAACACTCACCTGGTTGGACAGTGGCATTTGAAAGCAGCACTGTGGTCTTGCCAAAAGACTGAAACTTGAAAATTTGTGTTTCCAATTGTGTACCAGGTGACATTCAGTCAGTTATTTTTCCAGTGTTCTGTTTCTTGATTTTCTTTTCAGCCAAGCCAGGGTAATGATCCTAACATCCTTTGTAAAGTGCTTTGAAAAATATTGCTAAAAGGAAGTGAATGCATAATTGCTGTTGTTGTAACAGGAGGAATGCACGGTAGCTCTTCCAAAATGAGAAATGTAATCAATCTCCTATTATCATCACATCAGATCATATTAATTCCAAAGATAGCGTATTACTATCTTTTCTTCTGTCTTCACCCCCTTGTAGGTATTTTTTTTTTCCCCCATTGAAAGTTCTAATTTTCGAAACAAGATTTTCACTTTGAACATCATATCAAAGACAAATATCTTTTATATATGCTTTAGAAGTGATTATGAGCCATACACTGGGAGACAGTATCCTATTAGGTGTGGCCACGCAGTGGCTAACACTTAGCATTCTGTCTTCCTTACCTTAGAATTAAATGAAAATACTAAAGTAAATTCTACATAAGGCATTACAGTTTGTAGTGTTAGCTTGCAGGTATGTTTACAATCTTCTCCACTGACAGCACAGCATTCAGTTTTCATTCACTGTAAGCTGTTCAGCTGTGAGCAATCTCTGAGCCAACAGTATGAAGCTTTGTTTTTGTATGAGTAGTCATCAGTTCAGGTATGGTTTGCACATATGATATTGCATTTGGAAATCAGGGGAAGGAAATCAAGTTGCATTTTCATGATATTTGATCACAGAGGCCCTCCTGACAAAGCAGCATATTCTACTGTGACTGATCAATGGCTGTTCCATCAACTAGCAGTCTTATTTTTGTTTCCATGTTTCTTCATCTTTTAATTCAAATGCCAGCCTAGCAACTTATGCTATTAACAATGAAAAGTCAATCAGTTACTTGGAAATGATTTGCATTAAGCAATACATATGATAAGGAACTGATATTAGTGTGAGCTAGCTGTTGGCATCAGTGTTAACATCTCTGCATTTTATGCAGCACTGATGAGTAATCAAAACGATTTCTTCAGACATCTTCCACTTTACCTAGGTCTTTTCATTAAGATGCTGTTCTGCTGCTGATGGCCAGGTTGCTTACTGAAGATGTGCTGCTGGCATAAATTATTCAATTGTACCTTCTGGTACAACTCTCAGAACCTCCACATTATGTTTCCTGCAGGTAGATGATAGCAAAGAAACTTCTGAAGTAAGATCAAGGCATACAGTAGCAACTGAAAGAAAGATTTGTGGAATTGACAAGAGTGAAAAGGTTCTTGGTGTACTCAGGTGGGCAGTTGTAGTTATTTTCAGTGTTTAAAACATCATTGCAGTGACAGATGCATAGAAACTTGGTAAGAGAAAAGGATGCTTGCAAATTATGAAAGAATTGCTGCCTGAGGAAATTCCTGTAAAAAGTATCACTTTGTAAGCTGAAGATGTTACCCAAAGTCTACCTGGTGCTAGACAGGCTTCTCAAAAAGTCATTAAAGATGTTAATATCCCAATAACATGCAAATTAAATTTAACAAGTCTGCAGAGCTATTGAGCAATTTGGTGTGAATCCAGCAATTCTGCTTTCTCACCAATTTATTGTTCCTTCAGCACTGGACCTGTGCCACAAGCACACAGCTATACTTCCCAGCATGTCTGGAGCCTAGTTAAAGAGACAGGTTCAGCAACAGGGCAGATATAAATGAATGATCTGAAAAGGAGGAGCCACCAGCAAATAAAAGGAAAAGGCAGGATCTTTTTTTCTTGATCCCAGTTGCTTTTCAATAGCAGTGGATATTGGAAGTTTTATATGTCTTCCTCAGGGAACAAACAAGTTAATCAACCCAATGATTTTCTGAGTTGGTGAACTGTAAATGCAGCTCGCTTGTACAGATAGCTAAATTAGAAACAGCCCTGATCGTCCCAGGAACAAGCATTGTGTTATGTGACTTGGATTTTTTTCACGTACAATTCACGTGATAAATCACAAATGATTCATTTGTTGGAAGTGGCTTCAGTTTTTTACACTAGGACCTACAGACATTTTTATAAGGTGTGTAGGGATTCAAGCATTAGTACTTTATTGCTTATTGTCTCTCAGATTCATATAAAAGGACATACTAATAAAACCAACTTCTTAATTAAGTCATAGCTTCAACCAAACACAATCAGTAATGCTTAGCGCTGCTACTGCATGATGATTTTCTTTAATTCTGGGCATAAATCTTATGTCTCTTGTTTCTTCAAGAATTAAATAATTGGTTTTACTTATGTTTCCTATATAGCAGTTATCCAGGATTTTCAAGTAAATGCTTATTGCTCTGGAACTGTACCCACAATTCCCAATATATGGTTGCAGATCTTCTCTAAAGGATTAACTCTTGTCAACTTTTCTCCTTAGCCTAATACTGGAGAAATAGAATCACAAGGAAAAGAGAAAAACTTTGGATTCTACTTGAGAGATGAGTAAATTTTTCGTTTCAAAGACATGTACTTTTGTTTCAGTAGCAGAAGGGAATATCCTAGATCATATTGGGATGTCAGAAATGAGTATGAGCTCTCCATAGCTGCTGTCTGATTCCAGTATGTAGCTCTCTGCTTCCCAAAGTGACCAGATAACTTTGCATTTATAGGTGTGCTGTGACTTAGCAAAATCATTACTTTCCTTGAGTATTCAAGCAGTATTTTGCATGTATCCACAAGATGGTGAGCTGTTACCTGAACACTTCATGCACTGTGAGCCAGAACAACTCAGAATGATTAATTCTTTATAGAAAGAGCTAAATATATTTAATATGCTTAAATATCACAGCCAAATGGACATGCATTATGTAGCAGATTTTGCAGTGTTCTTTTGTATGGGTCATTCAACACAAATAAATATATACTATTTAGAAAAGCCTTTTGTGGATCACCTTGTAGACTGGTATGTTTTAAGACACTTTGGGTACACGCAGAAATTCTATTCTCCTTAATTAACCATCTGTTCAGATTCCTGCTCTTCATGATGCAGCTGCTGAGAAAACAGATTTCACAAGTTAGCTGAATTTTTATTGTTAACATGTTAAAATGTCAAAATATCTGGGTCTTTACTATGGAAACACTGAAAGGTATAGCTTCAATTTAATGCAGGTAACATCTATGCAAGCATGTTATATCTTATGCTATAGCTTTCATACCACAGCATTAGAAATCCTTATAGATGCAGCTTCAAAAGGACCCTGAAAATCTACAAAGTTACTACGGAATTATTGTAACCTTGTTCCTTAGTTACATGACAACTTAATAGTCATTCTTTCCACTGGAATCTATGTGCTTCTGTGGGGAAACTGACACAATTAATTAACAGGTAGTATTAGTAGCATCAGAAAAAAATTAATACAGTTTTAGTGTAGGGAACATGGAGATTTCTAAGAAGAGTCAGATCCAACATCCATCTGCTCCATTACTGCTGAGAGTGGCCAGTAGCAGATGCTTCAGGAAGAAGGTGTAAGATTTTATAGTAGGAGAGTCTGTCTGTCTGCAGATTTTCGTCTTGCTCTGGTTGTGGGGAAGAGTCTAAGTTCTGAAACAGAAGATTTTTTTGTATCACAAAAATGTACAGAGAGCTATTCTCTGTCTACCTGCATGTATCCAGTGTAGGTGGCTGTTTTAGGAGGTGGTACCCCAGCAACGTCAATGCAGAGAGCTGGGGCTTGCCAGATTATCAGTTCAGAACATCTAAGTCAGAGCCTACCTTGGTCCCTTGACTACAGAAGGAACATGAATTTAATTAGTTTGAGCATCTCTTGGCACATTTTAAAGGCCTGAAACACTGCACATGGCTGTTAAAAAACAGCTTCTGAGAAACACTACAATGACAATCTTGGGTTTATTTTTCTTTTTCCTCCTATTTTTCACTGGCCTCTTCTATCCCTCTGTTGCAGGGATATTCCTACAATAGAGTCTGCATCATATCATGCCACAGCACTCTCGTTTGCAGTTTAAACAAAATGTTGTTTCCTTTAATGGTAAAGAAATGCAGTTGCTCACCAATAAGGTAATAGCTGTTTTGTGGAAGTCAGTTCAATAGAGTACTTATTTCTCAGCAATGCATTTTAAGTAGTCATGGGAAAACTTGTAATTCTGCACATTAGAATAGAGAGGTCCAGATCTGGAATATATTGTTTTACAATAACAAACAAAATCCTCATTTGTTCCTATATTAGACAAACTGGCCTGGTGCTAGGAAATAATATACATAAGGAGGTAATATGGCCTCATAAGTACAACACTTTGAGAAAAAGTATCTTGATGATAGTTTAGTTTGTTTTGGCAAATATAAGTCAGTAATGTATAACTGGGTGGATCCATTGAAGGCCTGAGAAGTTTTAGCCTTTGCGTTGATTCACAGGAAACTGGAAGAATGATGAATGTAGTATGGAAGAGAATAAAAAATTCTTTACAATTCTTTAGTGCAGCACAATGGTTGAAGAAGGATGTTGTGTGCTGGGCACACTGAACTGTGTTCAAAAGCCATGTTCAGGGTGGCAATCACAGAAGTACTCCTTCATTTGAAGGTGCAGGTTATAGCAGTATCTCTATTCCACACCGTGACCATACTCAGGCACAGGTCATGTTTCTCAGTAAAAGAAATCATGTGTGTACTCATCAAAAATAGTGCCTAACTTGCAGGCAATCAAAAAATAGTTAATAAAATATTAGCTTGTAAATCAAAGGCATTTTTATTATCTGTAGAATGAAAAAGATACTAGTTTCTGCCTGGTTTGCAATTTCTAATCTAGTTTACCATACGTTTTAGCAGGAGATAATGAGAGGAGCTTGCTATTTCAATATTCCTTCAAAGTGAAGCTGAATCAATTAAGCTGTTAAGCGAAAGTACAGGGTTTTTTTCAAAGTTCTTTCACTCAAGGTGTGCAATGGGTGGGTGGCTGCATGCACTGGAATGGTGAAAGCTATGAAATTTGAATATATAAATTGCTTTGATTCTTTTATCTGCCTTGATATCAGATTGAATGCTTCCTTCTGTGCGGCATCGTAATGCATGCAAGAATTATTACTTTAATAACCCTGAAAAAATACAGGTGGCCTTGTACTGTAAATCTGCAGGAGTAGAATGGATTAAGTTGATGTGAGATGAATAAGAAAAAGAGATAAGAGATAAAAAAAAATCTAACTTGTTTGATGAACATTAAGAAGGAAATAGTGTCTGCTATTCCAGTTCTTGGCATCAAGCTAGGAAGTCATGTTTAGCCCTAATTAAAACTTATGTAATATCTTTCCAAAACAGAAGTGTATTAGAAATAATTATTTCTTAGATCTCACATCTCTAAGATAAATCTTATCCCTATTTTCCAATTAAATATACATTGCTTAGCAGAGCTACACAGAGAACCAGCAATGCTAACTTCCAGTTCTGTATTTTAGCAGACAGAATGTTGTTCTGAACTTCAAATTAATCACTAGATGTTTCAGATGGGGTAGCTGTAATTCTGCAGCTCTGTGCAGTTCTTCAGTTAACTGGTAATACACCCAAGCTGCTAGGTTGTGCTATTCAGGATGACAAGCATTGGGGAGCAGGATCCTTTAGCCCACACAGAGAACCAAGCTAAAAGAGCTGTGCTGCTTTCAGTAGATGAACTGGAGCATGTAGAGTTGTGTCACGTCTATTGTGCTGTCCAGACAGAATTTTGAGTTCAGTTCACATTGCTTCTGCTTACATAATGTAGCACCAGCCTCTGGTCCAGCCCTGCTCCTCCTGAACTCAGTTTTACTTTTAGTGTGGAGATGAGGTGATCAGATGATCCAGTGCTGAGTGGTTTTGAAAATCCAGTTCTTTTTTCTCCATTCCTAAATCCTGATGAATTTATGATAAAATGTTTAATGTATACTGTAAGTTCTTCTTACCAAATATTCAGAATATATGGTGCTCTAATCCTGGCTGAAGGCATGAGACACTACTCTGGTACAAATAATAACCAGTCACATTTCTATTGCACTGGTTTAATCAATGTAATTATTTTCACTTATTCAATTGATTCACAGTATATTAATATTTAATGTTCACAGTTATTTCTGATTTATATCTTTTTACATGTCACTTGAATGATTATAAGAAATCTCTTACTTTAATTAATTTACTTGCATTGGAAATTATATCTTGTCATGTAACTGTATTCTCTTGCTAAAGATGATCATAATCTTTTAATCTATTTCTTTTTGTATCCTGTGTCCCAATTTCCTATTAAAAATATGTTAATCTGTTTCACTCTGCTTCTGACTGTGTTGTAAGTGACTAATAATTTAAGATCTATTATTAGAGCTCACCACACTGTTAGTCAATGTCACATTGTAATTTAAGGCAGTGTGAAACTATCTTAGGATATTTTCCTGAAAGCTGTGAAAAGTTATAAGTAATAACCATATTGATGTTTCAGCCATTTGTAAAGCATTATTTACTTGAATCGCTACTGGGTAATAAGAAAAGTCTACAAAGGGCATTTAATTTAAATGTTATATATAAATTGCAAAGCAATTTGGAAATAGGTGGTACAGTTTCATGACTTAGACTCCCAACAATAATTAAAGATGTACTAAAATATACCTAGTAAGAATACAGTCTAATCATATATGCAGTACTTTTCCTTCCTGAGTGAGAATTTAGGGATTATATGTGCTAGATTGTATCTATTCTGCTGTGGACTTGATTCAATCAAATATATTTATTATTTCTATTGTGAAAGTATTTTTGCACCCAAACCAACAATTTAGGGTGCTCTTCCTGTAAGCACTGAACAGTTAAGTCAGAGTCCATATGCAAGAGACCTATGATACAGGTCTAATACAGACAAAGTGAAAAACAAATAAGCAGTATAAATTCATTACAAAACAGCCCTAGCTGAAGAGCTCAGGTCCATGTAGTTGCATGACTTTCAAGATGTTAATGCTTTCAGCTATGCACTCTGCCTTTATGAAGGTAAATGTCCTGACAGCAGAGGCAACAGATCTTGTTGTGTATCTGTGCCTACGTTTTCACTCTTCAACCCACTTGTTTGTTACCATGAGGGCACCTACTTTGCACTTAAGTGAAAAGTTAATTTCCTGAAAAAGACTCAAGTCACTGGCCAACTAGGAGTTAATATTGGCATACCAGTGAGCCAAGTACTCTTACTATTGACCTAATTTGCATTAGTAAAACCACCCATTTCCAACCACATTTATTCCAGCTCAACTTGAAAAAACAAGCTATATTAACAAAACATAGCCTGTCTCTATAATTGCTCGCATTTTTCTGCAAATTACATTGGGTTTAAGTAATAACTTATCACATCATCAAATCCCTGAATGACATTTATATGCTAGCAAGCAGAGTTTGGGGTTATGACCTTTATGTTTTCAGAATGTGTGGAGTGGCAATCCTTCCAAATCCATTAATGAATTTTTCATTTCCTTAGGACATTTATTCTCACTTTAAGGTATCAGTTGTGCATATGGCAATTAGTTGATGATATGGATAGGAAACACCGTTAGAAATTTCTTGCCTACGTTATCTAAAGTCTCTGAAATGTTTCAGGTTAATTGCCCAGATTCATGATGAGTTGTTGTTTGAAGTAGAAGATTCTCAAATCCAGGAATTTTCAGGTAAATACAATCTCTCTTTCTCCCCCACCACCTTTTTTTCTCCCTATAACCTGTGATTTCTCAGAGGATAAAGAATTAATATAACAAGAAGCAGCACACTGATTCTTATGATTAAGGAAATGTATACTAAGCAGATTTTTCTGGATGTTTTCCACCACTGGCTCTTATGTAGATAAAACGTGATACACTCCTCATCTGGAGTTCATCAATATGCTTACTTGTATTTACTTTTCTTATCAAGACTCCCTCATCCAATGTGTGAATCCTGTAAAGCTAAATAATAATGCTTTAGCCAGGATTTAAAAGGGGTATAAAGAAATAAACCAGCTCAAAAAGAATGGCTTGGAAAGTATGTGAATACTTATGATTGGGGCCCATTACATAAAAAAATACGAAATTCTTAATGTAGGAATATAGTGTTCTGTAATTTCTAAGTTTACTGCTTTTTTTATATTTAGAGAACTTTATGATGGATTTTTCAAGGTTAAGGGTTAGTAAAAGTTCCTGCCTACATTTTTATCCTCTCAGCTGGCTTACTTCCAGACATTATTTCCTAAGCCAGAGGGTGTCTCATCATCTGGTACAAATTTAGTTAGAAAGCAGGGGCACACAGGAGGCTGTTGAATCTCTTCTCCAGTAAGTAGTGGATTTATTCCTGTAGGCACCGAACGTTTATTCGCAAGCTTTGGTCTAGTTTGAAGCTCAAGAATACCTTTGGCTAAAACAATTAACATAATGTCACAAATATTTTAAATGGTCCAATACAAGAAATATCTTCCATTATAACCTAAGCATCTAACAAAAAAATAATTTCACCTTCTTGTGTTGTGTTCATTTAAACAGTACAATTGCCATATTAGTCTCATTTCATCGCTGATCCCTCTTGTGAGTATTAGTTCATAATTAGAACTCCACCTAATCAAAACAAAGAACCTAGGAAATATTCAAGTTCAATATATTAGGGGCATTGTAATGAATTAGGTTAATATCTTAACATTTGACCCCTAAATACAGGAGTTCAAATCTGGTTTAAATTACAAGAACACCATACAATTTATGAGGGATTGCAGTATCTACCCAGAAAAGGCCAATGTCTTAAAGAGCCATAGTTTCAGAGTTAGAAAGCATAGTGCGCTGAGTGAGCTCTGTAACACGGCATAGAAGTATTTTTAATATCTTATTTTACATCAATTTGCATTAAGTGTAGAGCTAATATTATACCCAAAAAGTAAGAATTATTAATGGTTGCTTATACATATAAAAGCCCACAGATTCTGCCCTCATTGGGTCAATTTCTGATCTCCATTGCTAGTAAAATTTTTAATAAATTCAGCAAAATCGATACTTTTCCAGTATAATGGTAAAAAAGCTCTAGCTGTTGTATGAATAGTGGTAATAAATAATCCCACTGTAGAAACATGATGACTAGAGCCTTTTTTCTGGAAACACGAAAAGAGTCCCGTTCAAATACTCGAGATGTGTCTGATCTACATACTACAGTGTACCTAGTTTGCATATCTCCACATCTACCTGCAGTGTGCTGAACGAATGTACCTGGAAATTCCTTGTTCTGCTTCAAAGCTATCACCATGTAATTGAAGTTGCTAAGATGACCTTTGGGAAACGGACGTGGGCAGTCTAGAGGTCTGAGGTACCTTGGAAATTGTCATTTCACGTAATACAGGCTGCCAAGCTTGAGTGTTCATGGTGTAAATTTGTTTCATTCTGCTGGTTGAAGATTGATTTTTAGGTTTGTCTCTACTTTGCCCTAAGAGGCAAATCAAAAAAGAAAATCCTGCATTACGGTAGCTTTCAGATGTACTCACTTACCTCAGAACAGAAGAGTGATAAAATGTCTTTCCCTTAGAAATAAAGACCAACCTAAGACATTATTTTCCTTTTTCATTTCTTCAGTCATTCATTTTCTTCCCCTTTATTCATCACTGGTGAGGCCACACCTAAAGCGCTGCATCCAGTTCTGGCCTCCCCAGTATAAGAGAGACATGGGCTAGAGAAAGTCCAGTGAAGGGCCACAAAAATGATGAAGGGACTGAGCATTTCTCAGAAAGAATGAAGAAAGGCTGAGAGAGCTGGGACTGTTCAGCCTGCAGAAGAGAAGGCTCAGAGGGATCTTATTAATGTATATATATACTTGAAGGGAGGGGACATAGAAGATAGAGCCAGGCTCTTCCCAGTGGTGCCCAGTGACAGGACCAGAGGCAATGGACACAAACTGAAATACAGGAGGTTCCCTCTGAACATCAGGAAACACATTTTTTACAATGAGTGTGATTGAGCAGTGCACAGGATGCCCAGAGAGGCTGTGGAGTCTCCATCCTTGGAGATAATCAAAAGCCATCTGGACACAGTCCTGAGCAACTGCTTGAGCAGGAGGGTTGGACCAGATGAAGACTGGAACCTTTCAAAGGTCCTTTCCAGCCTCTACCATTCTGTGATTGTGTTTTGCAAATAGATGTGCTACTAGGAAAAGAATTAATCCAAGTTGTCTTCAAAGTGACTGAAGCTGGTTCTTCCTTCAGTGTCATTAATGAGACATCTGTTTGATCTGAATAGGTAGAGAAAGGGTGTATCTGCCCCAGCATGTAACTTCCAGTCAGAAGTATGACGATGAAGCAGATCTCCCTATTGTCCCCAGTTCATGGTGTGAACAGTTTTGGTTCACATCACAGAGCAGTCTGAGAGCGGTTGACCTAGATTCCTTTCAGATGAAACTAAATAGGAAGACTCTTTTCTCCTAATCTTTTCCAATTCAGGAGCTGCTAACTGAGGTAACAAATTAGGTATGTGAGTTTCAAACCAAAGAAGCAGTGTCAGTAGGATGTGTGCTTCTAATTCACTTCAGGGCTTTGAAAGTTCAAATATGGTTTTTATCCCTTTACCCAAAGTTCTTTCTTCCTTTTTTTTTTTCAAGGTCTCACTCTTCTTACATTTATTTGCAGATATTCTTTAGCTGTCAGCTTTGTCTTTACATATCTAATGAGCTTTTGTCCATTCAGAAACTTGAAATTACAGAATCTGCTGACTTGCAGTTTCCAGCCTGCAGATTAATGATCCAGAGAGAAATCTCAGTTGTACAGTCACAAAGCTCAGTAAAGGGAAAGACGTGGATTTAAAGCTAAAGAGTAGTGTTTGATGGCTTTAATGGACTACAGCTCAGTGCTGTGTTAGTCTTCTGCATTTACTGTGATCCAAGAAGCACTGGCCTACTATTCAGCATGCTTGCATTTTAATTCCAGTCATGCTTCTGATCTACTTTTTCAGGAAAGCAACAACAAATGCGTGTGTCTCAGTTTTCTGATTTGCAGAATTGATATGAAATCTTAAAATAAATCTAAGATTTATAAATGAAGAACGTAAAGGTAAACTGCATTATTTCAATTAGATCATAGCACAGAACATAAGCCTTCGCAGCAGCATTTCCCGTATGGAAATGTCTCTTTTGTATAGTTTTACAACATTAAAATGTCTGCTTCTAAGACTCTCCTGAGAGGAGGCTGAGCGTTGCCACAAGGCAGAATGCTGATGCTTTCTCTAATCCTGCTTAGGACTTCATAGTCCACAATAAGAATTTTCAGTACTTTTCAGTATACAGAATCCCAATTTGTAGTTCATCTAGTAATCTATGCCCAACGAATGATTCTGAATCTTTTGAATTTCACAAACAAGGGGCAAGCAATAAGGTATTCTTTTTTCCTAATACCTACTTTTGCACAGAATACTGCATGTAACTTAAGTTAGGTGTTACCCGTATTTTGGAAGAATACCTTCTTCAAACAGAAGCCATCACCCACAGTTTTATAGTATGCATATGGTTCATTCTGAAGAGACAAAGCAAAACATCACTTATTTGTAACAAGGCTTTGAGTGTCCAAGCTTTGACATTGTTTGAAATACAATAAAGCACATGCTACTCTGAATTGTGTAATTTTCAACAAAGATATGGCGTATTACTTCTCTCGATTCTCTGTTTAGGGCAAGAGCAAGACAGCAAAAGAGCTTTTTGAAAATCATCCTTTTCCATTAGAGGGTGCCTGGAAAGATCAAATCAAAACATTTGGCAGAAATTGGTTTGGTTTTGGCAGAAGACTGTCAGCTTTACCATCAATAATCTGCCTGGTTTCTAGCCAGCTTGCCTGCCTGGCTTCCTCACATCCTGAGCTCTCCAGCAGCCCAGGAAGCAGAAAGGCAGATGATATTTTGGGAATGCCAAAAACTGAGCTCTTGGATCTGAGAGAGCTCAGCATCTTTGAGTTCTGAAGTGTGTGTAATCAGGTAGGCAGACTGTCCCCATATCAAACTGAGAGTCTCTCTATGGACCTGGAAGGCTATTCAGGAGTCACAGAACCCAATTTTTTGTTTTATGGAGACTATTTCTGAGATTACCTCTCCATGCTGTTTGAAATGCCTCTTGCCCTTGAATTATTCTGAATACATTACTGCTAAAAGGGGAATGCACTTTGGGGTGAAGAAATGCAGAGTAATTAATTTTTTTTACAGTATAGGGGTACCCATTGTTAATAACTGTAAAACCTGGCTTCTCATGTGTGCTCCATATGTACCTGATGGACTTGAAAGGTGAACTTTGCCAGTAGTGTTTGCTATGGATGGTTCCTTGTCACTGTGCTTGCTTAATTGCATCCGTTAGTGAGAAGACTAATTAAAGGAAAGACACTTGGTACTTGCAATAATGTATTTTTGTAGAAATATGTGTATTCCAGTACTGTAAGTTCAATATTGCAGTGCATTAGGGAAATTTTTGAAGGTTTATTTTTTTAGAACTCATTTACAGTAATGCATTATTAATAGAATTAAAGAAGTTCATTTCTGCATCTGTTCTTACATTTGGTACATGTGAAATAATACAGTTTTAAACATTTTGTCTGATATTTTACCAGGTATAAAATATTTCAGCTGTAATACCTACTTTAAATGTAAGAGTAGCAAAAGGACCAGTCTAAGAAAAAAATCAGAATACACTAAGGCTATTTATTTTGATGTTTAGATCAGTTAGATTGTTACTACCTAAAGAACATATCTTAGATTTTTTTAAGTCTTCCAATACTGATTTTTGACTCATGTTCAAATTCCATGAAATTTCATTTTATTCCGCTACAATTTCCCACTCAATGGATACCAAGGCAGCTGCATAGAAAAGTGCACATGAGAAGGGGACTCAAGGAACAGAAGAACAAAAGAATGAGCTAGTCATCACAAGTTAGTGACATTTTCTGTCCCCTGAGCTGCCTTTTTCTAACTTGAAAAACACTGGTGCATAAACTAAAGATGCCTCCAGATAGCTTTCAATTTGCAAAAAGCCCTATGCCATAGATCATGTGTCTGGCCAGCTTTGACATGTTTCTGGAGTCATAATTTCATAGGTGAATGAGCTTGAAAAATGTCTTCAGTTCGATAAGGACAAATAAGCTTTTGTTCCACAGCAGGCATGCGTGTCTTTACTTTGTTCCTATTCACAACACTTTCAATAAGCATATTTATTCTGGTCAGTATCAAGAAAAACTAATATATGTTAAAATTTCAGTTCCTCTATGACCTCTTTGCTTTGCTGTCACCAATTTTTGTTTATACATAATCTTTTAGCATGACACTCTTAACACTTACTTACAAAGCATCCCAGGATGAGTATAATCAACAAATCTCGTAATTGCTGACTGAGGGTTTTGAGAGATAAGTTGCAAAGGTTGGGAGAACAGCATTTTACAGATGCCATTGCAGTATATGGCTGGCTGCAAAGGAACATTTTAAAATGAATAATTTATGTGCCCTAGATATACTAGATTCTTGACTGAACAGAAATAATTATTATACCAAAAGCCTCCATCTAAATCTTAGAAAAGAAAAAGAAAAACTGAGAGTGATAGAGACTGATGTATTTAAACATTGTGGTCACTTTTGTTAGTGACCGCACTCTATGATGTATATGAGGTAAAGAAGATACAGTTGTGTATGTTTGGGTTGTTTATTTTGAGCCTTGAAAAGAAGGAGAGTTTTCAAGGAGATGTGAGAGAGTAGCAGGAGAATCAGATACATAGGACTAAAGGGGACCTCTCCTGCAATTACATACCACCATTCCACATGGGTTTTTTTATAAATGATCCTCTCCACTGGGGGACTGTTCCAGAATTCCATCTCTCCAAAATCTAGAACTTTAAATTTCCAGCCTAAATGTATTCAGCTAGTTTACCTATTTATTTCTGTGCAAAGACTGTCATTTAGTTTAAATGCTTCCTTCTTCACTGTTTACTGTATTAGCAGACTACTAAATGAGAATGGTAATCCAGCTGCTATTTCTGTTCCTATGTATTTATTATTTCATTCAAATTCTGTTGTAAAGTAGATGTAGGCAAATGTTTTGGGTACTTGCAAAGGTATGATTTCAAAAGGCTGAAATGCCAGCAAGAAACATGCTGATTGCTTGAAATGAATGGTTTCACTCTGCCACACACTAAACTCTGGGAATAGATGGAGAAGTCAGTGGGACATGAGAAAGAGAACGGGGAACCAAACTGACACAGAAAAAAACAAGAAAGAAAACAGAACAAACCCATAGAGAGGTCTTGATGGGAAGTCAAAGAGAATGAGGAACCATTCGGTTTGTTCATTGATGTGGCCACTCTGTGCTTTTTAAAATTAAGAGCAGTTAAGGATGTCACAGAATTCTGATCATGCCAGATGCCTTCAAGCAAAAACTGTGTGAACAAACAGAGCAACCATCGCTGACACCATGAGCCCCCTTCTAGGGCTAACAGTTATACAGGAGAGAACTAGTCAAAGTTGGAGGTCTAAAGAACTAGGGGAAAACTGGTTTCACTCAGTGCATATGCAGCCAGCGCCCTTTATCATACCACTCATATCTTTCAATCCATGAATCAATGCCACTGACTTGTGCTCCATCTTTTGTTGTCCGTTGTAGCTCTGTGTAAAAAAAGACCTATTCTCCCATTGCCTGATGCTCTATTGCTGTTTCGCTGTCTTACAGCTCAAATAACATTAAGTTGCACAGTTAAGTGTGCCCTTCATAAGTGCTTTGGTGGAACATACAGAGCTGAGTAATTCTGTATAAAAAGCAGAGAATCCAGATGTTATGTTCTCACAAAAGCCTTGTGCAGCCATAGCCTGTTAAAAATGCTTATGCAGGGACTGACTGGCAATCCCTTTGCCTTCTGAAGGCATGCTGCCTGGTTGGAATGCCCCAATGTTGGGTGTATTGCTGACATCCTGGAGCTGGCAGCTTGTTTAAGTTCAGAGTGGGCTTCTCAAGGTGGAGGCAGTCCAACACTCCTCTATTAACAGCCATGTTGACTTGGACTTCATTTTAAATAGATAATTATTTAGGCCAGCACTTCCCCTTTCACAATCTGTGGTTGCAATATTTGTTTCTGCTCTCTAAAAGCAATGCTATGTCTTATACAGGACCATAAACTACCTCAGATCTAACATGAAGCAAATATATAGGTGTAGATTTTGTGTCAACAAATGTCTCTTGTTTCCTCAGCTTTGGCATTTCAGGCACTGATCTTTTGAGTTCCTGCATAATTTGGACTTCATCAAAAATCTCATGACAGCTCATTAGCATGCAAGTCTGAGTGAGCCAGCAGCCAGAGCACTCCACTTCTGTTCAGACAGAACCTAGTTACCCTCATCATTGTTATCAAGCCAGCCACAGTATCACAGATGTGACACAAAACATTCCATACTGTTCTTCATTAGAAGAGATTTCTAATGGCATCACTAGAAAAGATTTCAGTGGCAGCCAGAGCAACAACCATAGGCAGCTTCTTAGAGTTCTTGTTGCTCCTTTGCATCTACCCTGAGCTGCAAAAGCAATGTGATGTGCATTGAGGGATAACTTCCAAAAAGGCTTCTAAGTACTAATGTGGGTTTCAGTCTAGCAGTATTGTATATCACCACGTATTGCATACTCTGATACTTCTCAATTCCGTGAGGCACATGGTGACATCCTGTCAGAGCAATGGAGGTTGCTCAATACCTTTTGTTCTGGGGCTCCCTGGTATTCCTATTTCACTTTCAGTAGCTGAAAGTTATTCCCTTTTTAAAAGCTCTTTATCCATTGAATCTCTCATTGATTTATATTAGAACAATATTGTATTGCAGCAGCAAACATTGTCACGCAAAACACTAATTGGCATGACCAAGGATGACAAATCTGATCCCAGCTGATTGATTTGGAGCAATTATAGATGCATTTGCACAATAATAGTGAGCATAGTGTTATGATGTGAGGAGTAGTTAAGTTGCATAAATCATACTGCAGTTTAATTGCTTAAATTCTTGATTACTCTGCTATCCCACAGCGAAGACCTTTCTTAAATTTAGCTCTGATCTTTTACTTTGATGAATATTTGCAGCAGTTCAGACTTCCAGTATTTTTTTCCTTGCTTGGTTTTTTCAGATTGAGTTTTACGTCTGCACAAGAAGATGAAAATGTGTAAAATGTCACCAAACACACAGTTGAGAGTACTGAACTTGAAAGCTGAGAAATACAGCACTCGCACACGCTGTACCTCTGTATAAAATACAGTAGTGCTGGAGTTCTCTGTTTATGGGTTATATAAGCTAAATAAATGCCGAAATTTCACCCTAAAATTCTATTTAAAAGAAGGAGTTGAACCTCCACGAGAGATAAAATATAACTTAAAAAAAAACCCAAACCCATGAAAAAATTGTAAATGGTTAATGATTTTTTTAATGTAGAAATACAGATATTATATAACAGAATATGAACCATGTGATTTATTTGGTTTTCTGTATAACAATTCTATCACGGAAAATAAAGCTGTAGGTTTCCAAATTTACCTTACAGCACTGGTAAAAAGAACAATGGAGTCCCTGCAGCAAACCACAGCCTTGGAAGTGCCACTAAAGGTAGGGACAATTCTGAATTCCCATTACCATCTGAGGCATACTTAGCTCTGTTTGTTGTCATCATCATACTGAGAATCTAGAGACAATGATTTTGCCTTTCACTTCGAGAGTTTCATTTTCATATTTGAAGGCAATTGCATTTTTAAATGGCTATAAAAATTCTGAAAGAAAATAACTGAAAGAAACTCAAGCTCCATTTTGGAAAGTGTGATTGTCATCTACTCCTGTCTTAGCAATGCAGTATGGTAATTTCAAAATCTATTTCCTTCATTGCCATGAAATTTCTGCTGGGTGTGGTAGAGTGAGAAATATGTGCCTTTAATAGGCTTTCTAAATGTGCCAGGCATTCATTACTGCTGAAAAACTATTGCAAAAGATCTTTCTTCAGTAATTTTCACTTAGAAAATTGGTCTTTTTACCATTTCCATGTGTCTGCCTAAAACACAAAGCAGACAAAGTCGCTGGTCAGTGTTTTAAGTGTAGGACATCTACCAGAACAACATCTGTGAAAATTGAGTAGCTAGCTACACAACTACTGTATCTATCTATGTATTGGACCTAATTGGACTTATTTTATAAAAGAATTCTGGTTTTCTCTCACAAGACTGTACCCTTCACCCTAGCCTACCTCTCAGCTTTTGTTGCTTAATAAAGGATTATAGTTCCTGGGGATCCCTAAACTTATTAAGTGAGCAACAGTCCAAGGGTTTCCAGTTTCCTGAGAAAGGGAGTTCTTGGTGTTGACAGCTCACTCATTCAGCATTATTACTGAACAGGATTTGGGAACAGAAAAAAGTTTATTTGTTTCGGTAATGATTACAATATACAGACTTGCACTATGGAAATGGATGAAAAATAAAACTACTCTTCGAGTTCTAGCTTATATTTCTTCCTCCAGATCTTCTGTATCTTCTATTTATTTCAGCATCTCGGCCACTCTGTGATGCTTTCTTGCAGTTACATTTTCTGGGTTCTTATGGAGCCCATCTTTTCCACAATAGCTGAGAGAGCATCATGAGGAGTATCCCTCATGATCAGGGAGATCTAAACTACTCTTCTTATGCTGGAATCCCCTTCCCATAGTTCCATTAAGCCTTGTGAGAACTTGTCCTCCCGTTCACCAGATTTGGTCAAGTGAGACCTTTTGGCCATTCTAGGATTATACATTGCTTGCACTGACACTCCCAAGCTTTATAAACTGCGTTTCTATAGGTTGCTTACATTGTATACTTGTGCATACCTAACTTCTTTAGTTACAGATTCCTTGAGAAACAAAGCAAGACTGTATTTCAAGGTGTATATCTGAATATTTTTAATGACAGTATTAGTAACATGACACGCATGCTGCTATAAGGTTCATTAAGATAATCACATACGGTATTGCTGACAGTATACAAAGTGAACAGCAACACTACAGCTCTTCCTTGATAGTTTTAGGAGACTCTTTTTGGTGACTTTGCCAGAGAAAACATTGTTCATACTTTGTTTGAGGAGCTCATTGCCATGAAACAAAGTATGAACAATTTAATGGGTTTCTAAGAAAGACAAACAATTTACATGGTTAATGAGAGTGTTCATAGTTACATGGGTAGGATATAATTTTAGTGTTATATATTTCAGACAAGCCATTAATGGCAGGAGGTTTTAATGTCCTATGAACAAAATGGGACACACCATCTTAGAACACAGTCTCTTTCACCTCTAAGGTATTTACTATCACACACTGACAAATTCATCTTGAAAATGAATAGTAAATGTATTCAGTATGTCATTCTCTATTAAACAACAACTACATTTTACTAGGTGAACAGAAACACGTTCTTGGACAATAGGCTCTTCAAAGATAAGGACTTTTTAATAGGCAGTAGAAGTATTTGGAGATACATGTTTTATTACCCATGTTTTGGTCTCCTTTTCCTGAGCAAATTACTGTGGCAATCATGACATAATTTTGCTCCTACTGCACCTAAGACTAAATGCATCATGAAGATACTTCTATCTTCCTCTGAAGCATCATGAATGGATCAATGGCAGAAGTCAGATAGAAATCATGAAGTACCAACAGCTTGACCTCGAAGAAAAAATTGAGAGTGATCTTAAAAAAAATATGTATTTTTATTCATGTTGTTTACCCTTCTATACAGTAAGAATATCTTTTAGGATTAGAGATGTTGGAGGTGAAAACATTTTCATGAAATGCTCCTGCTCTCCTTCAGTACACTTGCTTCAACTAAATATGTATTATGTGCTCTGTTAATATGAATATTACTTTTTAATACACAGGAAAAATGTCACTAAAGTAGAGCACATGCATAATCTTAATGGGAAGAGATTTCTTTTTCTTCTTTGAGGAAAAGGATGCTTTATCTTTGAAGTAGTTTCTTTACCAAAATATAGTCCTTGCTAATGAGGCAGCTTTCATGTCAGAAAATCTACTGTGTAACAGAGCACCAGTAACTGCAAAACAAACTGAAATAAAACCAAAGCAACAACAAAAATACCCCAGAATTGGGAAAGTGGATGTTAAAAAAACCCTAGTATGTTTATGCATTACTGACAAAGCTCTGATTATAAACACTCTGATTCTGTAGCTCTTTTGAGAAACGTAAAAAGATGAATTTTGCTTTAGCATATTCCTTGCAATTCAGTAACATGTATCTGCAACTTCAAACCAGAAAGTTAGTCTGAATTGTTATGGTATTTTAATCAAAATTGTAGTGATAATTAACTATTAATAGATATGAAGGACATATTGATAGGCTTGTAATCTAGAGCAGTACCAACATCCAAAGGGAAAAGCAAAAATAGTAATCTCGCTATATGTGATGTGTGTGTTTGTTTAAATTTTTATGTTTTTTCTCTGACAGGTTCCCTTGAAAGTGATTCTTACCACTGGGAAATCATGGGGGTGTATGACAGAATTGCAGGAGATGTAAAGCAGTCATCGGGGATGTTATTCAGCACCCGTACACCTCATTGGCCTATGCTGATTCCTCTCTGAATCACTAGGCAACAGCGCTGCTGGATCTTTCATAAGCACCTAATACTCTGCATGTGAATTTTTTTACTTCATTTTGTCTGTAGCCCTAGGCAACAGCAGTGAGATAAAACTGGTTTTTACCAGTTCATTGTGTTTCCTTTAGCCAAGGTAACCAGCAGGGAGCTGCTTTTGTTCAGAGCTAAATTACTTACATGTAAGAAATGAAGCAAGAGAATATTAACCCTTTGGGAATGTGACAAATACATTTGAGTTAGAGGTTTAAACTTAAATACTTTGTGAAGTGCTTGTGTAAAAATACTTGTAATCTGCACCGTTTGAACAGTATCAGCAAATTCTTAATGTTGTGTTCAGCTTACTTTATATTTTGTGAGTAGAAAGCAGCTGCTTGGTTTGCATCACATCTTAAATGCCGTGTTCCACAGACTTAGAAAAAGAGTTGGAAATTAAGAGTCTCCAACTTAATTTATATTTAGGATTTTGGAGCAAAACAGGTAAACAAATCTGGATGCCTAAACACACTAAAAGCAACCAGGTTGTTGTCAATTCACTTAATTTCAAACTCTATTTGTACACTATAGCCTTGGAATATTTTAAAAGAAGTGAGTTTTGCCTCGTCTGTTATTTTTATTACTGATGCAATGCTAAATATGGTTCAGATAAATTTTAGGGCTCATCCTTATATTTTTTTAAGATTCACGCTTCTATTTTAATGCTTGGATTTGCTAATGATATTTTGGGTTTCTGTAGAGTTTATTTTTTAAATGAGTTTGTTTCATAACATTGCTGTTCGCCAAGTTCTGCCTCTGTGCTTGTAGGATATGAAACTGTCCTCAAAGTCTCCTAATTACTTAGAAGTTGAAGGCAAGCACAGAACTTTTAAGAGGTGTCCAGTATCTTCCAGCATTAGATCTCAAATGATCAAAGTAATGTAATTTAAATTTTTAAAATGTATAGTTACAGAGATCTTACAGCAGTTTTAATTTGTATCATTAAACAGTTTTGCATTGTGCTTAAAGGCATTAAACTATTAAACATGTTTTCTTATGTTGCTTATTAATCATACATAACCTGTCAGCTGAAATGAGTCAGTCATTTGTAAAATTGATTCTTAGAGTTATAAAATTAGCAGGGGCCATGTAAGCAAAGTCAGAACCTTCTGTGTATTAACTGGGGTCAGCTCTTTGGTTCGGGGACAGTCCAGCCTGTGTGGCTGTGACACTGCACCAGGTTGTGGGGACAGAGGGTCTGATTCCACCTTCCCAGCAGACAAGAGCTTGCACTAATTTTCTTCTTCTTTTTTGCCATTTTCAAGCCTTCTGTGCTTGCAGTGGCATTGAAGAAGTGTGAGATGTTCCACTACCTCGTCTGTTTCACTGCTGTTAAAGACACACTGTTTTCAGGAGGCTTGTACTAATTAAGCCTTGCTTCTCTAAGGCTGCATTGCTAACCTTGCCACTGTATTAAAGAAGTCAGCATTTTTATATGTTTCTCAGCTGCTTTCCACCTTGTGTACGCTTCTTAGGATGCATACTTTTAAACTAGATAGGGAATTTTTTAAGTCCTGATCGACACTTAGGCATACCCTTCAGCATAACAAAAAACAAATAGACGCTTAAGAACATAAAGAACCTTGATCCTGTCCTATGAATTGACATCTGTTCAAGTATGAAGCTACAGAAATGCAGAGGTCACCATGCAGAACAAATTTTCAAACACAGCCCTTCATAAGACTGTCAGTCACAGTTCCCCAGACACATGCACTTTGTATAGCTTGTCATACAGCAGGCAAGGTTAATATTTTGTTGTGTTGCAGGGAGAGACTGGGAGCTCCTCTGGGCACCAGGTTTGCCCCTTCTGCTTCTATAACTTCTCTTCCTGTTTTTAAATTCCTAAAGAATCAGCTGATAAAAGGAAGAGAACCGAGCAATAAGGGCACTGCTTTATCACACACATTCAAGGGTTCATTCTGCATATGCTGGTGGGAGGGCAAAAGGCAAACGGACATAATTTTAGAGGATTGTTGATGACCAAGATCTCAAGGCTTGCGTCCTCGCAACTTGCAGGGTGCATACCATGAACTCAGGGTATCTTTCCAGTACTCCAGATTCTCCAGTAAATAACATGATTTCTTCTAGTTGTAGCCTGTGAGTTGTCATATATAGATTTATGACATAGCGAGGTGGAGACCAGAGCTCTTTGATGTACATGTTACCAGTGTCTGCTGTACTATGAATTACAAATGCTAGGATGTCTTCTCAATCTTCTGGTTCTGTTCTTGGATAGCCAGGTGAGTATCTAGTCTTTACTATCTGCTCTGTGCTACTGTGTTTAGGTATAGATTTTGTGGACTGTTAGATTTATCAGACCTCACTGAAGTGCTTTGGCTTCAGAGTTCCTCAGTTTTTAACTAACTCATAAGATCCCAGACACTGAGAAGAGTGCTGAGCCTCTGGGACAATTTCTTTTACTGTGCAATCCATTCCCACTGCCTTCTATCCTGTATGGCAATATAGGGTTTGGAAACAGCTGTATTTTTCAAATTGTGAAATTTCAGTAGTATCTATCTCTTTAGCATGTCAATAACTTCCTTGAACAAGCTCTTTGAGATAAGGTAGTGTTTGCAATTCATTTCCCAACAAGGTCCTGTGGACAAGGCATTAGTTTTACCTCACTTGTGTGCTGATCTATGTGTAATTATAAAATAAGGGCAGTGCAGTATTTCCAAACCCTAGGCAAGCTACCCTGCAGCATGCCTGAATCTAAAGAGCCATTATAGGGAAGCAAGGCCAGTCCTGACCACAGATTTCCTTCCTAATAAATACAGGTGAAAATATTCTGTATTTGATGACTGCCAGGAATTCCTTTTGGGTGGCACAATAATTTCACACCAGAGAACTCAAGACCCTTATTCTAATCAATGACCACCTTTTCAGGTTATTTTAGTTCTGCATGAAAGGGACTGTAAAACATGGGTATGCTGGAGCAGAAGCAATCATAAGAGCCCTTTTCAATCCTTAAAACTCTCAATTTGTTCTCTAAAATGATTCCCTTTTTATCACAACCTATGAAGAGGTACTGGGAAAGCAAGAAACAAAACTGTCTGAAGTGCAGAACTCTACAAAAGTACTGATCAATGAGTATGGGAGATCACAGAATAGATGGGGAGAGGGGAATAAGTGGCTCTGCTTATCTTCATCTATCTTTTGTGGGCAGAAATTACATTAATTCTCTCAAAGCAGTAATAACCCCTTTTGAACTGACTTGTGTCTTTGGGTTTAATTTCAGTTGTGTCTTTGGTGGCCTGAATCTTCCCTTAGATCATCTGTGTATCTTTTCATTATTTGCCATGTGGAGTACTGGGGAAGGAATGCTATCTGAAAACGCTTTGACTTGGTACCTGCAAGACATGCAACTGCACAGCTATTTGCTGGCATTTGCATGGGTATGGCATGATCAGTACATATCTACTCACGACTTGACTCTTAATGTCCACATACCACTGTGGAATGGTTGGACTGATCTTGAGCGCTGGTCCAACCTGATAATAACCGTAGTTCAAAGACTGCTGTCAGATTTTATGTGAGCAAGACATTTTAAGTGTGAGGGGAAAAAAAACTCTCAACTTTTGAAAACTGAGGGTAGATTGAGAGAATGAATCTGCTAAAGCATCCAGGACATCATCTGTTCTTGGTAATGATTGAGAAAAAGCCCTTCAAAGTAAACTCATTTCATTTGGGGAGTCAAAAGAAACTGTTTGTCTCATTTTCTTGTTTAATCTGTTTTGAAAAGGAGGCCAAAGAATGGGATGAAGGCTGTATGATGCATCCTGATAGAGTTCCTCAGTGGCCTAAAACGTCTCTTCTCACTTTACCATTAGAAGACTTAGATAAATCCCTGAGTAACCTGGTCTTGACCTCATAGCTCACCTCCCGAGGTCCCAGCCATCCTGAATTTCCCTATGATCCTATGTCATTCTTCAATTGGACAACAGCTGAAATTCCCTTTGAATATTCTGCTGGACTGCATTAAAGTATACAGTGCCGTACTAGGAGAAGCCCCAGAAATGTTTTGGGATTTCATTCTTCCTTCCCACCTGTGTTGCCTCTTTCTGTGCCAGGATTTACTCTATTCCCTGGCTCACTGGCTCACTTGTGGCTGGCATACTTCCTTTTGATATTAGCAGGCTGTCAGAAACATTTGGCTACAGGCTTTTCAGAAAGGATAGGCAAGGAAAAAAAGGTGGTGGGGTTGCGTTGTGTATCAGGGAGTTCATCGACTGCCTCCAACTCAACGTTGTGAGTGAGAAGGCTGAATGTTTGTGGGTGAAGATCAGGGGGAAGGCCAACCAAGCTGATACCCTGGTAGGGTCTGTTACAGATCACACAGTCAGGATGAAGCTACAGATGAACTGTTCTTCATACAACTGAGAAAGTTTCATGATCACTTGCCCTTGTTCTCGTGGGGGACTTCAACCTACCAGATGTCTGCTGGAAGTGCAACACAGCAGAGAAGAAACAATCCAGGAGGTTCTTGGAGGGTGTGGAAGATAACTCCCTAACCCAGCTGGTTAGTGAGCCAGCTAGGGGAGACGCCTGGCTAGCTTTGCTGTTCACAGCAGAGGACTGGTGAGTAATGTGATGGTTGGGGGTTGTTCTGAGCAAAGTGGTTGTGAAATGGTTGAATTTCCAATCCTTGGAGAAGTCAGGCAGAAGGTCAGCAAAGCCTTCACTGTAGACTTCTGGAGGGCTGACTTTGGCCTGTTTATGATGCTGATTGGCAGAATTCATTGGGAAACATTACTGAAGGACAAAGGGGTCCAGGAAGGCTGGATACTCTTCAAGGGATTTGGACAGGCTGGATCAATGGGCTGTGGCCAGTGATATGAGGTTGAACAAGGTAAAATGCTGGGTCCTGCATTCGGGCCACAGCAACCCCATGGAACACTACAGGCTTGGGGAAGAGCAGCTGGAAAGCTGCTCAGCGGAAAAGGACCTGGGGGTGCTGACTGACGGCTGCTGAACATGAGCAGCTTGTGCTCAGGTAGCCAAGAAGTGCAACAGCATCCTGGCCTGTATCAGCAATGGTGTGGGCAGCAGAGCCAGGGCAGTGACCATCCCACTGTACTGGGCACTGGTGAGGCTGCACCTTGAATCCTGTGTTCAGTTCTGGGCCCCTCGCTACAAGAGAGACATTGAGGTGCTGGAGCGGATCCAGAGAAGGGCAATGGTGCTGGTGAACAGTCTGTAGCACAAGTGTGATGAGGAACGGCTGTGGGACCTGGGCAGGTTTATTCTGGAGAAGGCTCAGAGGGGACCTTATCGCTCCCTACAACTGCCTGACAGGAGGTTGTAGTGAGCTGGGGTCAGTCTCTTCTCCCAAGTAACAAGTGACAGGACAAGAGCTAACGGCCTCAAGCTGCACCAGGGGAGGTTTAGACTGGATGTTAGGAAAAATGTCCTGAGAGGGTGCTCAGGCATTGGCACTGGCTGCCCAGGGCAGTGGTGGAATCTCTGTCCCTGCAAGTGTTCGCACACCGTGTAGATGAGACCCTCAGTGACATGGGTTAATGGTGGTGTTGGCAGTGCTGGGGTAATAGTTGGACTTGATGATCTAAAAGTATTTTCCAACCTAGCTGAGTCTATGATTCATGGGCCTGCCCACAGTTTCTGCACAGTGCTGTGCCGAGCGGTGGCACAGCTTCCAAACCTGAAGCAGGCGGGCCCGGCAGCCCTTTGGCATCCAGCAGCCGCTGCTCCAGCACAGCCTCGTACAGCACAGCCCACTCCGCTCTCCCCCGCGGCCTCCGCCCCACGGCACCCCGAGCGGAACAGCACTGCCTCGACTGCTGCCAGCTCCCACCGCCGGCGGCAGGCAGGGCGGGTGAGGGAGGAGGGCCAGACCCGTCCCGGCAGGTGAAGGAAGGGGCGGGCGCTGGGCGCGGTGACCGCTGCGGGGCCGGGCTGAGGAGAGGGGATGAGGGGCCGGTGTGGTGTCTGCCGCTCGCGGAGCTGAGCCGAACAGAGCCGCGCCTGAGGTAAGCGTCTCCTCCCGGTGTTCCCGCTCCCCCCGCAGCCATCGCTCTTCCTCACACCGCCCCTCGCACCGGCCGTGTGGGGCCGGGAAGGGCCTCTCCCACGGCCGCGTCCCTTCTTCGTTTTCCCCTCCCGCCGCCTCAGCGCGGTGCCGCCGTGAAGCTCCTGGGGTGAGTGCCCGGGAGCTTGGGGAAGCGCCGTGAATTGTCCCCGGCCGCATGGGGACAGGGACAGGCAAGGGGCCGGCCGGCTCCTCTCGGTAGGACTCCTTCCCCAGCCTCTGTCTGCGTCCCTCGGCTGCCATATATCTCTGGGAGCACAGGTAATCCTTGGTGCGGCTTCGTTCCCGCTGCTGTGAGGGAAACGGCGGGAAGACACCTCGTGTTTCTCCGTCCCATGTGTTGACACCTTCATCTCGGTGCCGCAGGTGGGACGCAGTCAGTTTGGCAGTGTAAGTCCGTCCGTGTGGGAAGGAAAGGCTCTTCAGGGGGAAAAAAGTGTAGGTGCTCTCCTTCAAAGGGACCAAGATGAAAGGGCTGTGCTGTTTGCACATTTATGCCTAGTTGCTGCTTTGGTGTTGAGTTGTGAGCATCACGAGTAATTTCCTAGCATGTTTCCAGTGGTAAGTATATGTTGAAGGGTGAGGCAAGACCTTTTAGTGATGAAGTGCAGAGTACAAATGCATTTTTGACAGCATTTTCTTAGTGTTACCATCCTGTTCAAGCCCCTTCGATTCTGGGAGGCTGCTCATATTTACTTGGGCACATTGTCACTTCTGTGTAGGTTTGAAGTTCCTGTTCATCTGCAGGTGTAGGCTCTGTGCAAACTATGTACTCTGCTTCTTGTGTCAGCAGAGAGTAAGGACACCACGTATGTTTATGGGTCTTGTCAGCTTTTAGCCCATAAGTAACCAGTGCAAAATGGTAGAAACTGAACTAGATATTTAAGATCCCTTCCAACCCAAACCATTCAATGATTCTGTGATGCTGCTATCCAGAATGAATTAAGAAGGTGGATAAATGTTTCCCGTCCCACCATTCTGTTTGGTAAGACCTCTTTTCTTGGGTCTTGATGATGGTAGCAAAGAACAGGTTAGTGGTGGGAATGAACCAGCCTTGTCCCTTGTCTAACTTCATCATTACAGACAAGTAATGGTGTTGAGTGGATGTCAAAGAGCCTCTCCTGCTGATCTGTGCCCTCTGGCTGGCCAGTGCACAGGCAGGACTTCAGTTTCCTGTGTGAAATTAGTTACACTAAACTGGTATGTTTCCTGCTGTGAAAAGCAGATTTCCACTTTCACTCTGCTCTTAGAGTTTTGGGGGTTATGCAACAAATTCAGATCTGAATGATTATACACCTCTTCTGTTTATTTTTAGTTGTATTTATACAGGAAACATACAGCTGGAGTCTGCAGTTTATTTCATTTATGTACATCTTTCATGCTACAGCCAAAAGTAGAATTAACTTGCTGTTTTTCTTTTAGGCTTAACAAGTTTCTTTCCCTTCCTGTTGCTGTATTTTGGAGCCATCTTGCTGTTGCAGTAGAGCTGGTTAATAGATACCCCTTGCCAATATTCCATTGTTGAGAAGTCAGTTCTGGGTCAGCTTAGTGGTGGGGTAAATGCTGTTTCCTGTTTGTAATTATTTTGGTTTTAAATCTCCCAGCTCTCCATGAACTTCTCCACAAAGCATGACAAACTTCATTCTACAACATCCAGAAAACAAAGAGCTTTTTTTAAAGTTATAAATTATGGAGATGCAGAGATGCCAGTTCTGGAAAAGGTTTACAGTTTTCAAACCAGTAAGAATGAATGCAGCAAGATAAATTCCTGCAGGCAACTCATGCAGAGCTGTCTGAGTGAGAATTCTGTGTTTGAGGCCAGTGTGATCAGTTGACTATGAATCTGTAAGCTCCCACAGGAAGATGAACCACTTGTACTTCTGAGACCAGACTTTGAATCTAATCTTATTGTTAGAAACCTCAGCTTACAGACCCCCCCAAAAAAAGCCAGGAGGTGTATGTGAAAAGTCTCCTTCTTCAATTTCTTACTTAGGTGGACATGGAGCAGTCTCCTTTTCTATAAAACTGACCAGGGCAGGCACTTTGATAACGAATACCAAGTAGAAATGGAAATGCTTTAGGAACTGTTAACTTACTCTTTACAACACTGAAACACAAACATGGATGACCAAAAGGCGTGTACACATATGTCATTTTACCTGCAGGAAAAGTACTTTTGACACTCAAACCCCAGCGGCTACATTGTTTGCTCTTTGTTAGTACATTTATTGTTATGCTTTACAATACCATAATGTTGCAGTAATAGAAGGGTATGTGTTTTAACTTGACGACATTGACTTGGAGTTGGTGCATCTTCCAGTCTGATTGGCAGGAGATGTTAGAAAATGGGTAACTTATGCTTTCATCAGATTATCCAGCAGTTTCATAAGTCGTTTGGAATATGCAGCCTTGCAAGTATTGTGTCAATTAATAGTTGCTGGCTTAAGCCCCAATTTTAAAAGTACTTGCAGATGTAAGTAACCCTATTATTTATAAAACTGTTAGTTTGTATTACTGGAGGATTAGGATCTTGGCTTACTGCTTTTATCAGACCTTGCAGGAAAGTTCATACAAGCTCAGACTCTGAGCAGAATTGATGGATAGCTCTGTAAACAATGGTGAGGACTCATAACAGTTACTAGGGGACTTCCAGAGCAAAATTGGTTTTGTTTAGATTAGAAAGTATTGGTTGATACAATGATTCTTTCACAACCCATTTTTGTCTTCTGATGGGGATTTCTGAGGGAGGAGAGAAAATAGCCTCCTATATAGGTACTCCTTTATTGTGTAGCTAAGCATTCTTCTGGCCTTCTTTTAAGAATTTATTCTATGAAGGGAACTCCTGACATTGCTACACATTTGCTTTTGAAGCTGTACTGTAGTGGAACTAACTGTCTGGAAAGGAACTGGGAATCTGGAAATCAGGGCACTTAAGGCAACCTGAAAGGTAATCTGAGAGACACAGAGTGTGTCTGTAAAGATAGTACTAAGGGAATGTGCATTTTTTATACTGCTATCACATGTATATATGTCACTGTCTGTTCCTCTAATATTTATGAACCATTGCTAAGTCTCGTCTACTCATCTTATGCTAGAATGTCTAGGCAAGTTATGCTCTTTGCAGTGCGTTGAGGAAATAACTGCAAGTGCTGAAGTTTTGATCAGTATAATTATGCTAGGTATTGTTTTAAACTGTAAGGATTTATTTATCATGCTACATCTTATAAGCGTATGTATCATCAGATTACTTGATTAACGTAGATGATTGGACTAGAGCATATAACCAGAATTTGCAGTACACTGTGCTTTTTAAGACCAATATGCTGTATCCACAGTATTTCTCCAAGACCTGTTTGAAGTTTTTTTTCAATCTCACCTCTTCTCCATAAACTCCTATGTTGAATTTCTTATGTCTTTGTTAAAAAGAAAGGGCGTTGAAGACTCCACGTTTCATTTAACACATGCAGGAATCTGAAAACTATTTTTCCTGAGGTAAGGGATGAATTTTAAACAGGGCAACAGCGAGGAGAGAATGCAGAGACATTACTTTCTGTGAAAGCAAACCTAAATGTTGTTCTCTGCCTATCCCAGCATACCAGCATAACTGAAATTATTTATTTTGCTTCATGCCAGCTCATTTCCAGTAATGACCAAGTTCTTATCTCTTCCAAGGTATTGTTATTGCAGTAGTTACACATATCTGAATATCTTTGGCAGGAAGATACTTAAAAGTGATGTACAGTGCAGAGAAGGAATTAGTCATCCAGAAATCATACCTTGGCAATACGTACATTTTTAGCTCCTGCAAACTTTGGGTTTAGGAGCAGAGAAAGAGAATAGCTGGCATGCCTGTTATAAGGATTCCTGTTCCTGCTACAGCCACAGGCGGTTTTAACCAGACTAATTCAGGGACACCTAATTTGTAGCGCTCTCTAAAGTAGTTCTGGCAAATCTTAGCTTCATGGAATCATAGAATAGTTTGGATTGGAATAGTTTGGATTGGAAGGGGCCTTCAAAGGTCATCTAGTCCAACTCCCCTGCAATGAGCAGGGACATCTTCAATGAGATCAGGTTGCCCAGAACCACATCCAGCCTGGCCTTGAATGTCTCCAGGGATGGGGCATCCACCACCTCTCTGGACAACCTCTGCCAGTGTTTTACCACCCTCAGTGTAAAGAATGTTTTCCCTGCATACCAGATCGATCTTCTAAAACAGTTGTAAAGAGCTGAGCTAAATAGCTGGTGTAAAAGAAGCAAGTCTTTGGCTAAGTTTGGGAGTAACTGTGTGCTGAATTTTGTTGCCAAATTAATCTTCATATCTGTGGATGCCCCGAGTTAGGGAAAGCAGGCCTTTGCTTCCTTACAGCCTTATCTTTCTGGAAAGGCCACAGGTAAAACTCCAAGAAGGCTAGGGAGCTCCTATTTTCATCCTCTTTGTGTTTGAGAATTGTCACTGGCTATGGTTAAAGCTCTCTGGATTCTTATTTTATTTACATTAAGTTATAATGTTGACTGACAAACTGTACATCATTATTCATGTATTATCAGGATCACTTCCATCCTGATGCAACAGTAAGTACATTTGAATCATTAGGTCTGTTCTGTCTTCCAGGAAATGAGTATGTTTAATTCCCCCCATTCCCACCTCACTCTTCCAATCTTACTTTGTCAAGGAAGGAAGTTCCTAATTCAGGCTAACTTTGTATCCTTACATTTTTAAAAGGTAAACACTTTTTCCATAGTTAAATGCAACCACTGTACTGTAACTTATAAAAACATGAGTTTTATTATCATTGTAGACCATTTCCTTGGATGTGTTAGAGTGGGAAGATGAGCTTTGGGTTCTGTTCTTTATACTATGAGTGACTCTTAATTTACATGAGTGGTGATGCTGTATATTGTAGTGTGCAAGCACTTAGGGATGACTCTGGTAATTCCTGATAATTCCTAATGGATTTAGGTGCCTACAGAGACTTTTTACAGCATGGAAATGGCTTACACTCTCTCACAGAACATTTAGAAAACTCAATGCATGCACATACATTTGAGATCACGCTACAAAAACTTCAGAGTGGTCCATGTAAAGAGATTATGGTTGTTGTTGCTTGATGTAGTAGACACTGCAAAAAAACTTCATTTACATGTACAGTATTATCTCCTCTTGACATGTGTATGCACAAAGGACTTTCAGATACTGCTGTAAAACATGGTTATGAAAGCGGTAACAGTCTGAGGCCTTCAGGCAGAGATGGGGGTTTTGGTTTTATTCCTTTCTTTGTCAAAATTGATGGTGTGACAGAAAGAGTGGAGGTGGATCAACTATTTATCTTACCAGTTATTTCAAGCTGTGTTGTGCAGCAATACCACAATATGCGTTTTGCATATATAGAGTAGTACAGCACCGGTGCTCTGGTTCAGGCACTGTATCGGTTTCAGTATAGTTTCAGTGAGTTTAAAAAAAGAAACCCTATGCTGACTAACTAGTGCTTCTAGGCAGTGGCTGCTGATACGTAGAGCAGAGGAGAAGCAATATGTAGACCAGAAATTTACTAAAGGACCCAGTTCTTAGCATTGGCTATTAGTATTTTATGTTACACTTCGTCTCCTGTCTTACAGATATTCTTTTAATTTCCTGTCTTAACACTTATTACTAAGTTCCAGTTAAGTCCCAACTTGCTGGAGAAAAACAACCTGCATTTTGAAGTTTGACTGATATTCCTCATTCTTGCTTCTGGCAGTACTTGGAAAGAAAAGGCTGGGAGTGTCCAATGGCAGCAGTGTGCATGTCTGGAACTGTTGCTACCTCGGAGGTCTTTGTCTAAGTGTTGGCTAGAGGGAGCGAGAGAGATGATGGGCAGTGTGCTGCAAGACTCATCATGAAAGGTGATTTGTGCATAAGACGTGACTAAAAGCAAAAGATTTTTCAGGAGTTTGAAGCATATCCAAATAAGCAAGAGGAAAGAGAATAATAGAAGGAAGTAGGAAGATTTAGGATTCCTAGGTTTAGTACTTGTATAGTTGAAACCACCAAAGCAAAGATACTAGGTGATGGAAAAGTAGTCTGCATGGATGGGGTTTTTCTCTATTTGGACAAGAATGTGAATTTAGGCTCTGCTGACCTGAACTCCATTGTTACTGAGTGTAAATGTACTTTTTCATTGTTCAGGATAGCCAGCGTGGAACTGCCAACTGAACTGCATCTTTTGGTGTTATTCTGCTTTAACAAATAGAAATAAGGTCAAGTGTAGTTTAGTTGGCAGTCTTCCTATTTAAAGAAGAACCCATGCTGTGTAATTTAATAATTAATCCTTAAAGAGAAGCAAGACTTAATTCTAAATATTCTCAAATTGGGATTACTTTAACTCCAGCTTAATCTTGTATTAGCATTGAGTTTTTCACTTAAAGATATGCAAAATAAAACCCAAGAACCCTTGGAGAAGGGGAGTCTTACTGAAAATGGCAGTTTCCACTTTCATGGTCAGTTGTTTTCCAGACAAGTAAGCTTCCTGCTCTCCAGGAGAGCTTTACTCTGCAAGATCAGTCACTTAGATGTCTTTATCTTTATTTTTGCAGCACTTCAGGGCAACATTTCAGATCCTAAACCAAGTTCTAGTAAGTGTAAAAGCATGTGTCACTCATTTTAATTTTTCATGTAATAACTGCTAAGTAACAAAAAACGAAGAAGAGTAGCTGAAGTAGATAACGTTGTGAATACGTTAGTCTTGTCTGGTGAAATATGGCTTGTAAGACCAGAAAGAAAAAGTGGTTTGGTAGGAAGCTTTGTTTCCCTATTCTATTTTTAACTTCAGCTATTGTAGTGATAGACATTAATCATCATTCTGGAAACAGTAATTTTTATAACTATTTGCATATTTTCCTATTAAATAAATAGTAGTCTGTTGAGGTGGGGCAAAAACTCATTTTGAGGTTAGAAGTCTCATGAACTCATGAATTTGGGGGGGTTATACCATGTTGAACCTATACAAGTAGAAACTAGATTTTACCTGTGATTTCTTTTCAATGTCTGCATGTAAATCTTATGCCAAGTTAAAGTCTCTTTGAGATGGTCCTTCATCTCATGTTTTATTAGCTCTATTACATTATTCTATAAGACTTACCATGCTTGTTAACATTCTGACATGAGTGAGGGCCAATGTCTTTATTGATGTATTTGAAAAACATGTTAAAAATCTTCTATAAAGTAAAAAGTTTTGGCTTAAATGCCGCATCCTTAAATATTTCACCTCAGTCTACTTAGCTCCCCTTAACTTCAGCAGAAGTTGCTTGCATATATCTAAGGGCTGAGGTTGGCATTCAAACCAGAATGTAGTTAACCTTGAGAGCTACTCCCCGCAACCAAGCACCAGAGGCTTAAATTATTAGTCTCTAATCTTGTGAAACCCCACTAAAAAGAGTAATTCATTACCTTGATGTTGCTTAACAGTAATTCTATTACAACATGCCACATAATTGTCTGTTCTCCTAGACTAAGGTGGAACTCTGAAGAGTTCAGTGTATTACAATTGCAAGACAGTTATTTCATCAAGTAGGGGCATCTCTTCACTCGGAGCACTGTCCCCTTACTGCAGAGATGCCATAGGTTGCTACTGAACATTGTTCTTTCATTACAAGCTCTTCCAAACCTTTTACACAAATCTAGTCTACTTTGACCAAGGCTATGTACTGAAGTCAGCTTCTGGTATTTCCTTATACTAATAAAACTGTACACTTCAGATACATAGCCTTGTATAAGGCAGATCACTTTTCTTTTTCATTGTTTTCTCTACTTTCCTATATTGCAAGAGGAATTAGCATTTTTTCTACTTTATGTCTTGATAATGATGTAGAGAGAAATTTAGTACAAAGAAACCTGTGCTATGACCCTACAGGTGCTATTGACAGATGAAAGGCTTATAGTTAGCTAATTCAAAACTGATCTGTAAACCTGACTAATCAAAATGAGGCATTTCAAGCTGTGTTTGGGCAAAAGAGTGATCTGACTTGCACAGCTGCTGAGCATCTGATATGTTAATTGTCTATAATCTGTCAGGCCTTAGCATTCAAGCTTTCCACTGTATTTTTTCAGGGTTGGAGTCAGTTGTTGGAGTCAGTTAATCGGACTCCACTATCATGCCAGGTGGGAGTGCTTCCAAAGTACTGTATGGTCTTGAAGGAGTGGAGTGGCATTTGCATATGCAGACTTTTGTACGTGTTGTGTGGAGAAATATGCTTTCTGCTGTCAAAGTGGGCATACCACCTGTAGGAGCATGGGAATCAATGGGACAATGTGCAGTCTCTGTTGTTTGATGTCTAGGAGAGAGTACTTACCTTTGATATCTAAAGAGAGACTTGCATTAGGACTGTAAATAAGCGAATATACTCGACAGAACACTAATCAGAAAGGGTTTTCTGAGAAGACAAAATACCCATTGCAGCAGAGGCACACAGGTCTTGCTATATGATTAGTAGGTCTCTTTCCCCTAAACATCTGGAGGTAGAAAACTACTTCGAAGAATACTGATGGGGTTATATACGACAGAACTGTGATCCTGGGTTTAAGAGAACCCGAACAAATAATAAGATGATGCATGGTCTGGCCTAAATATATTCCAGTCCCACCATCAGTAAGCTTGTGTGGGCACTCTTACTCATGAGTAAATTAAGCATGGCAGATTGCTGGGATTATGCTAGATAAGTGCTTGATGTGTGACTGTGCAGTGGGGGAGGGAGGGAAATTTGGAAGGGAAAGAGGAATATTTTAAATGTCCTTTTCATGTTTAAACTCAAGAGAGCAGAGTTAGATAGCTGAACTGTTCTCCATCCATTTAGAGAAAATTACTGTATTTGTGGGAAGCGGTTATGGGAAGAACTCATAGTGAAGTCCTTTTTTCCCTCCGAACTCGAAGTGAGTCACTTCCCTCCCCTCCAAAAAAGTGTCCTTATTTCTGTCCTTGGGCAAATAACACAGCTGTTATAAAGAAGGTTGTAGTTCAGAAAGCCACAGATCTGAGTGCCTGACAAGGCAAATTGAAGCATTATCAGGGGAATGTATGAATTTGCTGAGTCTTGCCTCTTTTGCTTTGAGGTGCAGTAACCTTTCTAATAATGATGGAACAGTGCTGATAAGATGGAATACCATATTTCCCCATGTACACATTATTAGATGATATCCAAGTGATTCAGTCCAGAAACTATCTGTCACATTGGCACTATGCCTGCTTTGCCTCTGCTGCCAGACTTTCTCCACAGTCATGTTATCCTTGCTCCCGCAGTGGAGAGCAGTTGTGTTTCTCCTCCTCCTGGCTGGCAGTTCTTCTGCTTACAGAGCTGGCTGGTGCTGTGTCTCCTTGGTCCTAGAGGAATGAGAGGACTAGTGGGGTAGAAGGATATCTTAGCAGAAGAAGGGTGTCCCAGTGCAGTTCCCCAGCAAAATTGGTTTGGCAGGTGGTGAGGGATTAGTGACAAATCTGTTAATTACCGAAGAGGTACTAACCTCTGATCTAATGGGCTGCAACAGTATCATGCTGCTTAATAATTAGTTGTTAGTAGGAAGCTCACTGCTGAGCTGTTGAACTCAGAGCTAAGTCTCTTCTTCCAGAGTTGGTGGTCTCACTCCAAGGAATGTGGCACTTGAGTGATGGGTTTTGTGTATTGAGAGAAAGCCAAGGGATTTGCATAAGTATCTTTGCTAGGAAATGTGGCAAATAGAAGTCTGTGTTTTACACTCTTCATTTGGCAACTTCATACAAATCTCTTCCTTCCGGGAGTGTTCTCTTCCATTTTAAATAGCAAGGAGCAAATTAATTAGATGAGTGCTTCTTCTATACCTGTGCCATTTCTACCTGTCTAGTCAACATTACTGAGTAATTTACTGCCACACGTTACTCATTCCCTATAATTTTTGTAGCCCTGAGAAGATGCTGAAACATGCACGGTGTAATGGTCCGGTAGGATTTTGCTCTAAATGCTCATGCTGGCCTGTGTCAGTTGAGAGGGTATGTGGAAGAAACGCACCAGACACATGAATTGGGAGTTGTGAAGTGTCATTGTTACCTTCTTGTGGAAACAAAAGTTGTGAGAAAGCTCTGTCTCCCACAGTCTTTACCAGTTGTAGTAGTGGGTGTTGGCCAATCTTCTTTTCTTTTTTTAGTTTCTTATTGTTGGGGTTTTAGCTTTATGAGCAGTTTGTGGGTGAAGACCAAATGTAAACTTGGGTCAATACTCAGGCATGAGTCCACATAATAAGCAAATATAAACCTGGTATGTTCCTAATCATCCTGTGCTAGGAAGAAGATAAACGATATCACTGTTCATTATTTAACTCTAGTGTCCTATGGTCTGATGGTTTTACGTTGCATATTTCAACATCACCGAGAAGAAGAGGGAGCTTGTACTAGAATGAAAAGGACTGGAGATAGTGTTTTGTAGAACAGCCAAAATACCGAAAAAGGATGGCGAGTCTTGGAAAATAAGACCCCCTTGATTTTTTTTAACTGAACAGCTGCAACTCCTACAAAGTGGAATGAAAAAATGATATAAAAAAAACCCCCAACATTCCAAATGAGGGGAAAAAAAAAAAATCAAGCTTAAGATTTGAAGGTATCCAGTACATAAGGTATTTTGAAGGTATACAGGGTACTTTGAAGGTATACAGGGTGGTGAGGCACTGGAATGGGTTGCCCAGGGAAGTTGTGAATGCTGGGTTGGCCAGATTGGACAGAGCCTTGGGTGACATGGTTTAGTGTGAGGTGTCCCTGCCCATGGCAGGGCGGCTGGAACTGGATGATCCTAAGGTCCTTTCCAACCCTAACTATTCTATGATTCTATGATTCTACATAGCAAGAACTCTTTCAAGGTCATCAATAGTGTATCCTTTAGTCATAATACTTTGTAGTATTCACTCTGTCCTTCCTGACTTAAGGCTTACTTTCTTCACATGCAGTTAAACTATAACTACTGCAGCCCGTGCGCTTGTTATTTTTGGTTGTGCCATGCCAGCTGCTGGTTCTTTGGTAGACTGCACAGGAGAGGAAGTGGCACTGGAGCAGCTGATGCAACAAAAATGATTTTGTTGTTACTTCCCTGTTGCCCATTTATAAAGAAAAATAAGTTTTTACTAACTGTTACTACAGTAACACAATTGTTGCTACAATTATAAATGACTTAAAAGGTAGATATGTCTTATTATGTCTTGTGAGCAATTTGACCTATTCTTTTTTAATATAGGTCAACTGAAGGTTATTGAATCTGTAAGTTAATGCTTTTGCTGCTTCTCTTTTTTTTTTTGTGGAGAGGATCCACATGGGATCCTTGAAATGAGGAACAATTACTGCTCTGAGATCTTACTATTTATTCTTGCTTAAATGCAAATAAAAATGGATGTTCTTGTTTGTACAGTTAAAAAAATTTGGCACCATGTTATAGCTGGAGTAATGTAACTGCCATCTGTTCTTCCAAGAAAAACAAAATAGCTGTAGATGCATCAAAATGCTTTTGTTTCTCTGGTATGAGAGGACCTTTGTTGAGGTTCCTTCCAACCTGATATTCTATGAATAATCAAACTGCTTCTTGTCATTTTCCTTTTCTTTATGTAAGTGATTCTTTGGAGCAAAAATCCTGCTTCTCTCAGTGGTGTATCTCCATTGGTTTATCATATGAGCTGTATGTGCTTTTGTGTTTATAGCAAAATCTTTGTTAACCTATGATGATGCTAAATTTTTTCAAGTATGTAATGGTATGGTTTTAGTTTGAAGCATCGGGACTGTTAGGTTCTATATCTGCTGGAGATGTACCTGATAGAAATTGCAAATGAACTCCACTATAATGTGGGAAATGTCTTTCATTAAAATAGTGGCTTACTAGTTAATAAACAACTCGAATGCATGAAAGATTGTCTGATATTTTGTGGAAGGGAAGGCTTTTTGAACAGTGTAATGCACTTCTCTGTTTAGTACACTTCCAAAGCTGAGAGTTCTTAAGTGCAAATTTTCAGATGATGCTAAGTGTATCAGGCTGTGTGATTTCAAATGCTATATAAAATGTCACAAATACCATTAAATATTAAAAAGGTGTGCAGAAACAGCACTTATTTGAAGTTCAGCTTCTCTAGATCTTCTGTTTCATGGTGCCAGTAACACGCAGCTGAATCAATGTGCCTGTGGTATGTATGAACTGTCATTTGGGTTGGGTCTGGGCGAACTGTTGTTGTATTTACTGTGCAAAGATGTCAGGTTTGGTTACTAAGGTTGAAACGAGTAATGCCACTGACCCAAATTCCCGAATTTCCTTTGTGCAAGTGAAAGCCAGTTTCAGCTTTTCTTTGTGTACAAGTGACTTGCATTTAGAATGCCTTAAGGATATCTAGGGTTTGTATAGCAGGAAGATAATCTAAATATTTCAAAAGCTTCTGCTGGAATTGTTATATGCTCATATGAATTGTGTGGAGAACCAAACCTTGGAAATGAAAGAATACTATGCAGACTTCTTGGATATAATGCCTGTTACGTGCACAAAATATGAAATCCTGGAAGTCACAAAGAGGAGTGCCCTTCTGTCCAAACCAGTTCATCTCTGTAAAAGGCCTGGCTGCACGGTTTTGAAAGAGCTTTCCAAAGAAACCTAATGAGAAAGATGCACAAAGACAATGTATTTTTTGTAGCTCATCTTGGTAAGATGATTAGAAGAGTTGCTGGAGTTTATAACATACACTATTTCTTTTAGAACTGTGTATGTACGTATTTTTATGTATGTATATGTGTGTGTTTATACTGTGTGTAATAAATAAAAGTAAGTTTTGGAGGTGAAAACTCAGTGAGGCCAGGACTCAGCGACATGTTCTGTGGACCAGCTTTCATGTAACCACAAGAATGGAAAGAATAGGTAATACAATTAGATATTTGGGAAGAAGCAAGTTCTCTAGGGTAGGTTAATAGAATCCCAAGAAGCATCTTCAAATTAAAAGGGAAAGAAGAGGGGAAAATAATCCAACTGGAATGTAGAGTGTATGCAAAAAATCCCAGGCTTCTGCTAGATTCAGGCATTGGCGGGGATAAGTCCTTGTATCTTAATGAAAAAGTTGGTGGGGAGGAAATGGACATATCCTTTAAAGTGAATTTTCCACTTATGAGACAATTATGAGACAATAGCAATAGCTGTATGGAGTCAGAGCTGAGGATACAGAATCTTCTTCCAGCCTAAGAATTTGCAGCTCGAGGGCTTACTGGTGTCATTTTGAAGTGCCAGAAACTGAGATTTTGGAATGTGAGATGGCTTTCTGAATTCCCAGTTTCTCAATCAGTGTGCGCTAAGCTAGATGCATTATAGCACTTCCGTTTGATTGGTTGGTTTGGTTTTTTCCCCTCCTCTGAAATATTAATGATCACCGCTCTAGGAAGGGTTTGATTTACATGTGCAGGACCACTAAATCCATTCCCATTATCTTTAGTTTTCTGAGGTCTTTTTCCCAGTGTGAATGAGTTAACCCTTACAAAGGACTTTCAGGACAGGTCAGAAATGAAGCTGATTTGAGATGAAGCCTTAAGTGACCTCAAGATCAGACGGAAAGTAAGAATCTAGACCTTGTATTTTAGCTCTTTGCGTTTGACCTATCTTATTGTCAGGAGTTTGCAGCTTTTGTAATAGGATCTGCATTTTTTCGTAGCTATTTTGAAACCTTTCTGTAGACGTAGTTGACGCTATGCCTGTGATATGTTTGATTAGGCAAACTGTGATCTGTGTTGTAAAGTGTCGCAGTTTAAGCCCAGCTGATAACTCAGAGCCATGCAGCCGCTTGCTCACTCTCTCCCTTGTTCCTCTCACTGCTCCCAAATGAATGTTGTTATTCATGTCATATGAAGTATTGCATATGATTGTCTTCTGTACTTGAAAATAGACCTGCATAAACTTACTTTTGAATGCAGCTCAACAGTTTTGGAGGTGTACGTCAATGTCAGGTTAATCCTTGCTTTTGGAGCTCATTTAAACAAGATTTAAGAGGGAGTAAATGTTTCTTCTTTTGGTTGTATTTGTGAAGCAAGTAGTTTAGTTCCATAAATGTTGACATAAATTGGCATTGTCTAAACTGGCTTGTAGAAGCAGCTCATTGTATGTGATTATATATTTTTAGGGTTAAATGATATGAAATCAAGGATACCAGAGAGGGAGGGACTCTTCATCAGGGATAGTGGTGATAGGACAAGGGGTAATGGGTTTAAACTTCAACAGGGAAAGTTCAGGTTAGATATAAGGGAGAAGTTCTTCATTGTGAGGGTGGTGAGGCAGTGGAACAGGTTGCCCAGAAAAGTGGTAAATGCTCCATCACTGGCAGTGTTCAAGGCCAGGTTGGGCAGAGCCTTGGGTGGCATGGTTTGGTGTGAGGCATCCCTGCCCATGGCAGTGGGGTTGGAACTGGATGATCAGGGATTGAGATCCTTTCCAACCCAAGCCATTCTATGATTCTGTATATTACTGTTCCCTCTCAAGTCCTCCAAATAAAAATTGCTTGCTAACTGCTTGTCTTTCTGATGTAGCCTTAACTATGTACATTTATTCTAATTTAAAAATGATCTAAAATCCCAATTACATGTGATCTGGTGGTTACAATCAAGTTCAGCTTTTGTAGAAAGTAAGCAGGAGCTTGCAGAGATTATTTTTCCTAGTGTATGTTTACAAAAAGTAAAAAACTAGTATTTACCTAAATGATGAAACATGATAGTCTTAAATCCTTCTTATTGTAATCCATGCTCATACCTGTTTCAATCTTTTGATTTAGTGTTTTGTGTGATTAGAACTGGGAGTGGCAAAATCCTTATGCCTTACAGCATCCTTTAGAGAAGTTCATATTGTGATTTAGAAGGGAACAGTCATTGGAATCAGAATAAAGAAACCTTGGTTTTGGTACAACTATTTGCTTGCATGAGGTTTTGAGCACAAGGAGCTTCAAAACTGTTGGAGGTGGGGACTGTCCATTAGCAATGCAGCCCAGCTGAGCTTTCTAATTCTGTAAGTTGCACTTGCATGCTCATTAACTTATTTTGAGATTCTGGTTACTAGTCAGACTTTCCAAGTATGAGAAGAGCAAACTCTTGAGATGCTTCACTGCTTCATTACTTAAAAACCAGTACAGTCTACTGTGTTGTACAGCACTAAAGGATAAAGTGAGTCTTTGCGGTTACACTTTGTCTTTAAGCTGTATCACACAGTCTCTTTATAAGCAAAACAAAAATAGGAAATGTTTGTCTCGTTTTGTTTTCCAAGGGTCTGCCAGGAGCTGAGCTTCCTCTTTGGTACTGACTGCAGCCGTTTGCCTCCAGAGGTACATTTCCTTAACTATAGGGTTACTATATACTGCAGTCCACCAGAAGAGGGACACGCAAGCTTGGAGGGCTCACAGATGGCAAGGCCAAATGCTTCCTCTAAACCAGGGCTTGCTGGACTTCTTCAGTATGCCATTATAGCTTGTTATTGGGGTCAGCCATAGAATTTATACATTTACCCATTGCATTTTTTTGCTGGTAGACACTCAGAAGGACTTCATAAACTTTATGTGGTTTTGTTGTGGTTTAAAATCCTGCTGCAGTGTTGTTTCAAAATGGGTTATTTTCAGTACTTTTTCTGTTGGCTTGAATATACACTCACATGAAATATTCTCTTTAATTGTAGTCTTGGTCTCCAGTTTTGTTAGTTTTGTACAAGCACAGAGTATAATGAACCAGTGATGATGTATGCATTGCCAAAATGTTTTAGGACCAGAAATGGTAGGAAATGGTGAACATAAATGTAGGCCTCGAATGTGTGTTTTTTATCTGTCTTCTTTTTTTTCCCTTGGACTCTTGATGTTCTTTAAATCAATTTATGTAAAATTCTAACAAAACAGAACAAAATATTTCTTAACAACAGATTTGAACTTTATATAGTGAGATGTCTGCTGGTTAACTGGACCTTTCAGATATGTTTTATGGTCAGTAATGGATATTTGATTCCCTTTTGCAAATTTCTAAAAGCCTTTCAGCTTAAATGCTTAAAGGTGTTCTGACATCTAAGCAGAAATTATTTTGTAGTCCAACAGTGCTTCCTAAATTCAGTTATTAGTGATGGAATTGTATGCAGTTCATCACAAACTAGCCTAGCAGTAAAATTGTTTCAACAGTAATATCTTGGGATCGAAACTGCTGCCAAGGAAATAAATCACATGTGGAAACTCCCACTTGAAGTGTCTATGTGTGTTTGGGGAAACTCCCTTTGCAGCACAAGTGTCAGCAGGAATAGGACTTTGGCAATCCTGTTTGTACTTCTGCTTTAAATAAGTTACGTGACTTATTTAAACTAGGGTCTAGTTTAAATTGTTCTAAGAGTAACCATAGCTGCATTTACAGTCTTTTTTACAGGGACCTTGTATATAGTTATCTGTTCTATGTGCTGTCCATGTGCTGTGGTTTGAATAGTAAATGAGAATAGAAGTCTTGCCTTGGTAACACATCTTTTGAATTTATTTGAAAGAAACATGGTAGGCAGCAAAAACATTTAAGAACTTGCCTTCCATTTTAAGTGTTACTTATACCAAGTGTTACTGGTACAGTCTGACTGGTATTGACTTGACACCCAGTTATCTTGCTGGGTGAATGCTCCTATACAGTTTTGAGAGACCTTTTGATTCAGTAGACCTTTAGATTCATTAAACTTAACTTGAGAAGCTGCTCATAATAAAATTGTCAACATATAAAATTGACAACATAGAAAATGATGCTAGGATAGCTGTGCTGATTTTAATTCAATCCTTATTTACATCAGGATAAAGCCTTAGGCTAACTGATGTAAGAGAATCTGTTAAATTATAATGGTCTTCTATTAAGAGTTTGCAGAAGGTTCTTCTCTTCCAGCTGCACACTCTAATTTGAGGTTTTTTTACAGGCTATGCATATACTGGAAATACTTTGGCTTACAGACATTGAGCAATATATGACATTAACCATATCCCAAAATCAAAGTCAGTATATCATCTTCTAGGACTTGTGCCAAGCTGTTGAAGCAGTCAAGAGAAGTTACAACTTCGTTTTAAAGTTGATAGGCTCTTTCTCTGAAATAAGGCTTACTTATTGCAGGACAGGGCTGGCTGCCTTTTTTGAACTTTCAAGCCAACAATATGTCCATAGATGTTCAGAGTTTAAGAGCAGTGGGGTATAAACAGAAACTCAAAAGCTTTTTAACCTGAAGTATCCCTCAGTTTTAGATTGAATATGTATTATCAAAGTTTCAGCTACCTTTTTAAATACATATCAGTAAATAAGTAAAAATGTTAAGTCGTAATCAGCTCTTCCTAAGGAAGCTGAATAAGGCCATGATAGTTGAAGTTTAAAGAATAGGAATTCTTTTGGCATTTAGAAAGAGATTTTCAGAACTTCTTGCTTAATTTCTCCCTTTTGTTGCTGATTTTATTTTTTTTCTATTTTAATTGTAATTCTGCAGGTCACCCAGCAGAAGTAATTCTGATGTGTGCTTATTGATGTTTTCCCAGGACTGCCTTACCTAGCAGAGGAAGAATTCAGGCAAGTAATGTACACTTGCTCTTGCAGTAGGTGGTTGTGGAGTATACACTTGACAAATATATCATGTCTCAATATAGTGGATTTCTTTCCACTGTGATCTAGTAACTTAGGACTAAACTAGCTTGGTAGAATTAATGAAGGAATAAAACTCATCATAAGCTGCTCTTGATTCAAGCTCATTAAAGTCAGTAAAACTTGAACAGAATATGGCCTTTAATGCTTTACTATACTGTAGGCTTTTATAGAAATATATGATGTATGAACTCTTAGGTTATTTGAGCAGAACTTGACTACTGAGCAGACTACTTGCTGCAGCTGCAGTGGTTTTCATGCTACTTCATTTGTTTTCTATTGCTCTTTTAGTCTTTCTGCCTTGCCTGTTGCCACAATCTTTTTGTGCTGCTTTTATTTACAGTTCATTCTTGCAGTTTCCTGTAAATTGGTCTGCAAGAGGAAGCTCTCTTGCTGCAGGGACAACTCAACCTTCAGCTAGGCTAGTGAATTTATATTGGCAAGGACAGCATAGTGCTAGAGGTATATTTTATTGCTCTTGCTTTCCTTTAATTAAGGATAAGTAGGATTGCTTCGGACTGGGAGCAAGAGCTGTTCCTAACAGTGGTAGAGATGGTTGGCTGACTTCCTCGGACAGTGGCCCTGCTGGAATGAAATCCAAATGGTGGTTGCTGATGCTTTGGTTCTTCCTTTTAAGGCTGCGTGAAACCTCATAATGTTAAAGAAATGAAGTAACTCCTTTTGAGTAAAATTCTCCCATGGCTAGTGTGGTACAAAGCTGCTTCTCCCCACAGATTCTGTGGGGACAAGTGAAGGTTAGTGGTCTGAAAGCCATGCACCAGAGTTCCTTGCATGGCAGAATTCTGCATTGTGAAGATGGATGTATTTAATACTCTTCCACTTCTGTGACAGGCATATCCATAAAGATTTCATCTCTCTTCAGTCTATTCATTTGCAGTTTTGACACACAAACCTTCTGATTAATGTTTGCTCTAGAAAGTTGAGCTGAATTTTCATTCTTCCAAATCTGGGAAACATCTAAAAAATTGTCTTTTTCAATTCCTTAGTGAAACACCACCTTGTGTGTGTGTGTGCATGTGTGAAATGGCTACTGCTTTAGCTCTGCAACTTATCTTGATAGTATTGGAAATCACCTGAAAAGCCAAAAGGGGATCCTGGAAGTTGAAATGAAAAATCCTGTTTTTCTGAATGCTTAACTGAAGAAAGGGAGAGGGCAGCATCAGGAAGGTTAGAGTGGAAAAGCAGTACTTAGGAATATGTGTTGGATAAATGAGGCAAAAATCAGTCTATTGAGGCCAAAGAGCATAGTACTTTAATTGCGGAGCTTGGAGGGGAAAACCAAAAGGTGCATCAGACCAGAAAAGGTCTTTTTCCCAATGTTACATAGACTCAGATGCTGTCATTTTGATCATAGCTTTTTTTACTGAGGTAGAGATGGTGATGCAAGCTTAGAGTATGCTGAGATAGCAGAGCTCTGGGAGGGAAAGATTGCTTTACGTCATTGTGGGTTAATGCTTAAAGACTAAATTGGTACCTGATTTTGTAGCAGATAAAGCAAGTAAATTTAATTCACAGACTGCTGAGGTGTAGTCCTCTTTACATCTTTTCTATGTGAAAAATCTGTGAATGAAGCCACTGAGACAACTGGGCATTGATTCTTAGTAAAGAGCATTGAGATTTTGTGTGGATATGATGATCCTTTTAGCTAACAACAGGTGTGTGATATTTAGTTTATTGCTTCTTCCTATATAGCCTGGCTGTGGAAGGAGTGCAAATAGGTGACCTATGGTGAGGACGGAGATTTGCTTTTCTAGCTGGTGTAGCCATGGCTGGTATCTGAAATGTTATTTTCTCTTGTGCTTTGACTGTTGGGTAGTTTACAAAAAAAATGATGTTTTACAGAAACTTCTTCCTCTATCTTGGAGTACAGATTAGTGTCCATTTCCTCAAAAATATGTGAAGTAAGCTTTACTTGACATAGTTATTTATATAGGGTTTGGCCATCATTCTGAAACTTGCCAATTGATTTTGTCTTACTTGAACTTTCTAGCCTGGGGTGCTGTTTAATTCCAGTCAGTGAAACACTTGAATCCTTTTAAGGGCTCCAGATGAAGTGTAAAACAATGGCATTTATTCACTATCAGTTGGTCCTGTAGAATTGTTCTATTGTGAGCTGCTTAGATTCAGATTTTACTGTCGTTTCTGGTTTCTGTAGCATCAAACGTACAGGCAAGACTTGCTCTGAAGCACATACATGCTTTCAAAATGCTTATTTTTAACTTCTTGGGTTGAAGAGGAAAGGACAAGCTCCAGCTATGGGGGGGTGAAAACAGAGGTGAAATACTTATCATAGTTCTGCGGTGCAGTGCAAGTACCTGAAGCACAGGCAGCATTTCTGAGCTGTGCCTCTGGCGGTGTGAGGGAGCTGAGCACCCTGTAAGCAAAAGGACTTTCTTTTTCTCCCGTGGGAAAGTAGTCGATTGAAAGGTGAGTAGGAAACAAGCGAGCACTGGAAAATCCGCTCTGCTTTCTGGCTTCATGACTGACAGAGGCTGAGAGATGCAGGGTTTGATTTACAGCCTCTCTGGGAAGCTGGGAAATCTGACAAAGATAGTGCTGCCCACTAACATTAGGGGAAACAGGAAGTTACAAAGGAAACAAGTCATTGCCTAGGCGTCACTTTTGGCCACGGTGCAGTGCAGATGCACAAGCAGTTGGGGCAGGGTTTCTTTTGTGTGTTGAGTGTACAGCAGCTACCACAGTCACTTTCAACCTTACAGTACATGGAAAGGGGAGAAGTGCAGAGATGTTTCTGTCATGCCTGAGAGGGGTCAGAAGTCGTTAATGGCTTTGTCATCACAAAGGAAACAATCGTTCGGTGAAACTCTCAGCAGAAAAAGTATGTGTCGATCAGGCATGGTCACCAGGTTAGTGCATGTTTGTGGCTTGTGTTTCTGTCATCATTTCTTTTTAAGGTAAAGAGCAGACTAAAACTAGGAGTGGAATACAGTATCTAGAGAAAAATACTTTCAACTCATGCAGAAAATTCAAGGGTAAAGAATTGAAGGGGGAAGAGATGAAACGAGTGTTGGTTGAAAATTATTGCCAGGAAAAAAAAGCAAGTTGGTGCAAGTTAAGCTGAGTGAATTTACAACAGTGTGTATCAGTCAGGCTTAGGTCTCTGTTCCCTTTGTCCTGTAAGATTTATTTGGCTTTACAGTGTTTGTACTGTGTGATTGATCCTTCTGAGAAACTGTTGTGAAAGGGGCTGTCAGAGGCATTAAGAAATGGAATGTTTAACCACAAAAGCAGGAGAGATGTGAAAGAGCATTTCAGAAATACTGGAGAATGGTTAATAAATGGAAGAGAGACCTGAACATTTAGCAGAAAGCAGTTTTAAGAACAGATGGTGAATATCTAGATAGTTGATACTACTTTTTGTTCAGAATTGCTGAGAGCACATCGGGGAAGCTTTTATTTTACAGTTTTGCTGCATGTAATGTGCCTCATTTTGGCAAATTTCAGATTTCAGCCTTCTGTGGAGACTGAAACTTAAGTCTGCATTATACAAGGAATACATTCATTTCCTATGTTACAACTTACTTCTGACATTACATATATGTACTCAGAAGGAAACTAGCATCTTGCTTTATGTTTGACTTTCAAATAGAGTCTAAAGACTAGAGGTTATGAGATACATGGAGTTTAAAAAGTTCTCAGACCTAAGTGTCATAGAGATACTTGTTACAAATGCAGATCAGGTCTGATTTTTGTACTGCAGCATTGGAGTCTCTTTTTTAATTTTTATATCTAGCATGACCAGACTGGGCTCCAAGAGAGACTATAAATATTGTTATAGCAAGTGAGAACTTCCAATACAACTTTTGGCAGCTGTAGTTTCAGAGATGAGGTTAATGTATTTTTTACGCCTATACACTGCAAGATGTGGAGATGATCACATCTGCTGTATGTTCTGCTGAAGTTAAGCAAGAACTGAGGACTCGTGGCTCTTCCAGCATGAAATCTGAGCTTGAATCAGCTTGTACTTGCTTTAATTGGGCTGAATGCCAATAGTTCTTAAGGCCAAAAGCAGTAAGTGTTCTTCGGTAATGTAATCCAGATTTCTAATGTGGCAGAGTATTTTTTTTACCTGCAGAGGGATATTTAGCCTGTAAAGTTATGCTCTAGCCTCCAATTCCAATACAGCTATTCTGTGTGTGCTGACTGAGGGGATAGGTTAAAATTACTTCACATTTGCGTACTACAAAATAATAGAAGTCTACTCTCCATTTAAAGTTTCAGCTTGGTGAGGGGGTTATGATGCAGAACAAACTTCTGCATCTGACTGGCATTATCTAGGTTGCACAAAGGGTGTAGTTTCTCATTTTTTCATGCTGTTGTGACTTTTATGGTACTCCAAATAAAAACCAGCTCGTTGTGATAGTGTTTGAGAAAAGTATACTCATGTGATATACTTGGACTGACTTTCTTGATACATACACTGCAAATGGGTTTGGTTTTTAGTCTGGCGGACCAGTTTATATATATGAAGTAATTCCAGTAGTAATTGTATAAGCTCTGTATCACACTCAAGAGTGCTAACTGCACTCTTCTACTTTTCCAAAAGCACTGTTGAAAGATGAAGTAAATCCTACAAACTGCTGTGCCACCATTTCTCCTACTACACTCTAAGGCCTGTCTTCTCCCTCACAGGCACAGAATTGTCATAGGGATCATCTGAGAAACAGTGATGTGAGGCCTTTTGCTGTCTGCTGCCACCTCTTCTGGTTGACATGGTTCTGTTCAGTGCTGTTTCAGTGGGGGAGAAGGTTGATTCAAGAGCCACTTATAATGGGTTTTGGGGTTTGATGGAAAACATACTTTAAAAATACACATCTAGTTCCTAGGTGAGTGGAAAGAAGAATAAAGTGTGTAGCTACTACTAGAAGCTTGCCCAAAATAATGCATGAGTATTACCACTTTGTTTGTAACAGAGAACCAGTGTCAGAAAGAGCATGGCTTGGCTCTGACTGCACTTAGTGGGTCCTTTCTGTTAACCTCATTGCTAGCTCCATGGAAGAGGCTCTGCTTATGCACCTGGGGTGAAAACGAGTAGTGGGGTCTTTGGCTTGTGGTGCAAAAATGTAACTGCATTAGAAACAACTTGGAACATCTTTCTGTTCTTAATCATCACAGAACCAACAGTCTACCATGACTTCAGTGCTTGCTGTTGTATATACCTGGTAATGCAACATTGATCTGCTCTTCATGTAATGCATTAAAAAAAATATAAAAGGAATATCAAGAGTGGGAGGAAGAATTTCAGCAAGCTGAAGGCAACATATTGTAGGTGCTAAGACCAGAAAAATCTGTAAAAGCATCCATTTTTGTTCCTCCCACTCCTACTATAAAGATTCTGGGGTTACACTGTTTGGACAGCTTTCTCCCAGCAGCTTGATGCAAAGTACTGTCCTTCTGGAGTTGTAGTGCCAAGAAAAGAATAAAAATCTGCTTAGGACTAGATTCAAAGTACTTAAATGGATTTTAGAAGCCTACCTCAAACATTTCAATTCAAAATACTAAAGTCTTCCCCTATCTGTCTGCAAATGAAAGTGCCTGAGGAGCTTACAGATGTGATAGGGAAGGCTATAAGCCACAATGAGTTCCAGAAAATAGGCATAAGAGGTTGTTAATCTATTGAAAAGCCTCGTGTATTAGGTGGGCTTTTTAGCTCATATAATGTGTATTTGGTTGCGTGGAGTTCAGCCATGTGTCCTTTTATTCACTTAGCGGGGATGGGGAAGTTCTCCATTGATCTCTATTCTCAGGATTGTTTTATAGTGAGCAGTCAAAAATAAGAAATGATTATGAATAGAGGAAGCAGGACCTCATACTCTGCTGTCATTTCCCCTCTGTAGTCATCACACTGTAGATCTGGATTTATTCTCCTCCTCTATCTGCTCCTCTGCTTCCATGATTTGGGTTTTTTTTATGTCTGCCTGATACTCTGTCTTTTCAGGAGGAGGAGAAAATGCCTCATCCAGGCATGCTTTAGTGAGTAGCCTGACTAGTCTACCCCTGTACAGAAGGCCAACATGACCTAATCAGATATTTCTGTTCTGTGTATTTACCTAGGGTGGGATACCCTTGTCCCCAGTGTTTGTCATTGGCCTCCCTGAAATCTCAGCTTACTGCTTGTTTTGGATAACCTCACTGAGATATTTAACTCTGCCTCTGCTGGTTTGTATTCAACCTAAGTATGGAACACCGAAGGCTAGGTGCTTGAGTTCCTTCTTGTTCTTTGTAGTAAACCCACAAAGGATTTGAAGACCCATGATGAACTTGAAACTGTTGGATAGCAGTGAGACTAATGTTAGAGTTAGTTTAAGAAAACTGACATCAGAGTGTATTTGAATAAAAAGGTTCCATTTTTACTTAATCTTTTTTCTGATTGTAACTAGAAACAGACTGAAATAACTTAATCATAAATTAATTCCTAATGTTTCAGTGTTGCTAAGCCTGTTCTTGAAAGAAAAAAATGAGCCCAGGACTTCCCTTTGCATTCCTCATTTCAAGGAAGTGACTCTTAGCAGTACTGCCGTGTGGTTTGGTGTCAGCAGCCAGCTGGTTAATATTCACCATTTCCCTCACTTGGATTTTTCTGCAAGGTGTGGGGAAATGATGTGAAGGAATTGGGGGTGTATTAACTTTTGTTACTGTTTTTAGTTCTTAAAAGCTTTAAATATCTGTGTGTAGCCCCTTCTTGGACCTGTTAATACAATGCTGTTGCTAGAAATTTCATTGTGGAGGAGAAGGAGGAAGGAACAGCTCAGCTTGGAAAGATCTCAATTATATAATAAGAACAGGGAGGAAATAGCAGAAGGAAGGATGTAGCTGATACAACAAAAGTAACTTAGCATTTGGTGAGCAGGAGAGTCCTGGAGGAAAACTGAGAAACCATGGTGCCCTGCAGTGTCTGCTGTGAGAACGTTTCTAGGGCCTTGGATCTGAGCTTCTCTCCTTGTGCTTGTTTTACAACACTGGGGACTAAAGCCTAATTTTTGTCATTAGGTTTTCTAGGCTGCTCCGGGAATTTGAATTTAACTTAATTGCTAGGTAATTTCCACCCCTCCTGCTAATGCATCGTGAACAAAGGGCCAAGCCATTAGATCTACATCTTAAGCTGATCCACTGAAAGATCAATTGAATTGCATTTCTGTTTTTCCTAACACATGTACAATGGATACATACTCTGCTATTGAAATTAATCCCTCAACAAAACTGTATCCCTTGCTTATTCTTTTCAGTATGGGTACTTCAAGTTGCCATCTTATGCTAGAGAGAGTAGTGCTCAGGTAGGTGTGTTGTACTGCGGGCTCTTGGATTCCTGTGCTGAGCTACATTATTAACTTCCAGTACTGTCCCTTTGGGGGAAAGGAAAAGCAAACAAGATCCATTAGACTTCAGTCCTCCACTAAAACCTCTCCAGTTCTAAACCATCATTCCTTTATCAGAAACTAATTAACTGGAACTTCATTAATTTGCCTCTTACCAGCAAAGGTCTCTAACCCTACATCTGAGGATAATGACCCTTTTATGGCTAGGGCAAACTTCCCCTTCAGTTCACACATTATTTCTTTTCTGTATTACACAGTAGGATTTTTAGCCTAGTTCTGTTACTGGTTGAAAAGAGAAAGGGCTCATGGTGATGTATCAGCCAGGAAAAACTACTACTTAAGAAACTGTGGTTTTTTTGCATTAATAATTAATGTATAAATTAAATAGAAGCCTGCAGCAATGTGAGATGAACTTCATTTGCACAGGATGCTGTCACACATGACATCCAGTATGAGATGATGTGCTAATGCTTTCATTCAGAATAAAACGTGTGAATATAAGCAGTAAGTACTGTTGGTTACTGCAGTTACTAAAATACGATTATTGATTCCCCTAATTATACAGAATATTACATTTCATATACATGTGGCATAGCACTTTGGAGAATAAACTCATTGTCTTGCTAGTCACCTGCCTGATTAAGTCTCATGGTGTTATCTGGAGCATTTTAAAACATAAATACTTAAATAACATTTACCAAGCACTCCTGCATTGTTTCAACAACTGCCAATCACTTTTGAGAGCTGTATAAAAATAAGTCGGGACTTTCTGCACCATGGGTTTTTATACATTACAAACTTCCTGGAATCTCTGAGCACCCGTCTGTGCTACATACTTGACTGCTGAACCATGTTAGTTGTTTGGAAAACTTGTTTAAGGAAACAAGCTTTGTTTCTCAGTACTCATTTCTTAGAGTAAAATCTTAGTTTAAACTGGTTTTAATTATTCTAAATTGCAGAACGATGGCCTCGCAGGAGCAGGTCTGGCCAGTGCCAATGAAGGCAATTGGAGCACAAAACCTTTTGACAATGCCTGGAGGAGTGACCAAATCAGGGTATCTTCATAAAAAAGGAGGCACTCAGCTGCAGATCTTGAAGTGTAAGTAAGTTGACTAAACTAAATGTTTTAAATGTTTCCCTTCAGGGCCTTTAGCACATTTCGTGTTAATAGACTATTTAATGAAGCTGATCTTCCACTTCGCCTGTACTGGATTACAGTTTTACTGGAATATATAAATGAAAGACCCATATTGAAAGCATTTCCTTTGTTTTGAAACTGTAAATCTTAGATGATAAATGTCATGGTTGGTTTACTTGGTTAAATCTTTTTGCAAGTCCTTCCCAAGTAAGGTTTTAAAGACACAAACACATTCCTGGGGTATGTATCAATTGCAAATATTCTTTTCTAAAAGAAATTAGTAGTCAGCTTTTTTTCCAGTTGGTTATTCTGTATTGGAAAAATATCCCCATCTCCTGCTGCTGTTGTGAAATAGATATTTTCTCACTGCCAATATTAGGTTGTGCTTAGAAACAGTAATTGCTTCTGGAATAAGAATCTATTTACATGGAGAAAACTTAAGATTATGAGTTTGTTTATTTATATGCTGTTCATTTGTTATCGCTGTTTATAACTATACTTACATAGTGAAGGACGAAGATTACTGCCTTTGATAAAGGAGAGGAGTGTTGCCCCTTTAAAAAAAAGGAAAATAAATCATCAGGGAGATACCATCATGAGGTCGGGATGTTCATAAATATGTATTTGTACCCTGTGGCTACCTCCTTCCTTCCACTTTGTTTTATGTTGCATTGTTGCATTAGTTTATTTGTCTAGTAAAGGAGCACAACTGGAGGTCAGACCTGCAGTCTCTTAGGCCTCTTTTGAAGTTATCAGATCAGCTGCCTCTGAAATGAGGGAAGCAGATGCTCCTTTTAGTCCTGAAGCACTGTGAGTGGACAGCTTTACCATGCGGCTGATGGTCAACCAGCTGTCACTTAACTAGTTTGTGCAGTTTTATGATTAATAAGATGACTAAAATCTTAAACAAGAGTTCTGCCCAAGTTAAGAGGTTCTAGTTAATGCACTGCCTTTGGATTTATATTTTGCTCACTTTCTTTCTTTATCTTTTCAGGGCCATTGAGATTTGTGATTATCCATGAGGGATGTATTTACTATTTTAAGAGCAGCACATCTGCATCTCCACAGGGTGCGTTTTCTTTGAATGGTTACAACAGGTGAGTGCCAAAGAACTTACTTAATGCCCAAGCTCCTCTACTTAATGCGGTGGGGACTATGGTGTTCATTTCCAATGAAGTTAAACAGAACTACATCTGGTGTTTAGGTTATGCTCTGATCTCAGATTCCAAGAGATGTATTCCTTTCAAACTGTATATATGATGTGTCCTGTGCTTTGCAAGTATATAGCCTTCATCTTTTGTAATTTAACCAGTAAGGCTATTAAAATTGCAACAGGCTTACTCTTGTTACTGACTTAATGCAGACTTTGCACATGCAGGTAGATGTGGATTCTTTTGGATAAATTACCTTTGTTCTCTAGTGAATTCAGTGATTGTCACAAAAATAGAAAGGAATCAGAAAAGAATATTTATGGAGTTACTGATTCAGTAACACCAGTGTCAAAATTGATTTCACCTACAGTAGTGATAAATGAGAGAATGTATGTGCAAAATGTCTGACTTGTTTGTTACATGTTATAAATCTTAATATCTGCTTTTTAAGTTGAAGACAAAAATACATGGCTTTCATGTTATTAGGAGTACCAGAATCTGACTGAGTGCAGCATACATACAAGGCCTGTGATTAGAAGCCTAACCTAACTTTAGGAAATTGCTGTTGTAAGTGATGCTCAGAAAGGACTCCTGAGAGTATATAGAGAATTAACACATTGTTGGTCCTAACCACTGCAATTTTTTTGGTATTTTTAAACATGTACGTGATTCTTTAACTGCATAATGTTCTCAGACTTTTGGAATAAGGAAATACCTTTATTAGAATTTGAGCCTTCTAAGTGGCTGCAGCAGTGACGTATTTTATGGGAATACGGTTGTAAACATTGTAACTAATTAAAAATTCAATATTAATTTGTATAAGGAACTTGTGGTGTAACTTGGTCATGACTCTAGCTTCTGTAATCACATTGACATGAAAAATACCATGGAATCTGTAGATGCTAGGGACTGTGTCACAGCTTTTCATGTATCTGCATTCTAGCAGCCTTGTAGGGACTTTGACTGTAATCAGGACCAGATCTTGGTTAGTATTATGCACAGTCATGAGCGTTATTGAGAAATCATTTGAAGTGAAAGAATTTGTTAGACTGGGTAGTTGCATAAGGCTGTGTGAAAACAAGTCACTCTAAGGATTCCCTGGACTTTTATTTTGCAGGTTTCATTCAATAGTCTTTATGTGTGAAGAGTAGACATCAGATGAGAAAGTGCTGAGTGCACTAATGACTCAAAATGTATAGTGATGCCTATTGCTAATATCCCTCCCAGCTGTACCGGGGGTATTTCCCACATTAACATCCTTATGAGCCTTACATTAGTCAAATAGCTTAAAGAGTTCCTTTTGTGCCTTTGTTTTGGACTGAGCAGATGCAGAAAAGTACATCCTCCAGTTTAAAAGTAGAATTGGGGTTCTAAAAAAGAGGTAATCTCTAATTTTGCAGCTTCAGGGTGTTAATTAGATTTATTCTTTTTTTTTTTTCCCAAAAAACCATGATCTTGAATAAGTCCCTAACCAAATGTCAAATATCTCTGAGAATCTTCTTTTCTATGTTCAGAAACCATGTTCCCCAATATTAAGGACTTACAGAAATCCTATATTGCATGAGGAAGTTGGTGAGTTAGAAAAGTTTAGGAACAAGACAGGAAGCCTCAATAACAATTTGTAAAAGCTTTAATCAGGTTTCTCTTTGGTTTATGTGCAACAAATCTTAGAAATGTAACTTCTAGACTACCCCACGGTCTTTGGATTTTAGTTTCCTTTGTTTGTTCCAGAGCCTTACAGAGAGCATCTACAACCAACTTCATGCATATGTAAGGAATTTCCTCATTTGAGACCCCTCTAGGGGAAAAATAATGAGAAACAAACATATTTAATGCAGTTTGTGAAAGAAGTTGAGTTGTGCTTGGTTTAAAATAATGAAAAAGGGCAAGAAAGTGTTTGTAAGGGAAAAGTGGAAAAATAAATTAACTTTTAATGTTAGTTCTCCTTTATTTTCATTGAAAATGTGTATTTTGATTTTTTTGCCTGTGCCTTTCTGAAATGAGGATCACAGGCACCTTAAATACTTCTTACTGTGGTGTGAAGCTTGTGAATTAATGCAGTTCATTAAAACTATTGAACAGGTCGAAACATCCATTTGCAAGTGTGGCTGGTAGTTTAATGAGTGCTCTTTGTCCTATCATCGTTCTTGCGTTGTTCTTTCTACCCACTTCAGTGGATCCGTGCTGCAAATGCACCTATGGGGAGTTTTAAGGCTTTCTTCTGGGCTTGGGGGTTATTTTTCCTAAGGCAGAACTGGCCTGTAAACCTGCTTTCTGTCAGAGCTTTATGACTTGCATGGCAGAAATATAGATGAAGGGTTTCATGTATTGGTGGTTCTGTTTCTCAGGGTTATGCGGGCAGTTGAAGAGACGACATCAAGCAATGTGTTTCCTTTCAAGTTAGTTCACATTAGCAAGAAGCACAGGACGTGGTTTTTTTCAGCTTCTTCTGAAGATGAAAGAAAGGTAACTTCTTCTTTTGCAATGTAATTTTCCTTGAAGCAGTAAGTGAATCCTGGACTTCTATAAAATCTAAATGAACTGGATACTCAGCTGTCACCAAAATTTGTATAGCTGGTTCTTTTGGCTCCTCTGAAAATAATTTCTGAAGTTTTAACTATTAAGTTAGTGTTAGTTCAGGTTGTAATTTAGGGAATGGTTGTAAGTGACATATAGATGGCATGGTTTTCTCCTTATTCTTTGTTTTATTTTTAGCCAAGGGACAAATATTTGTATGTTAAACATTTGATAAAGTGTGAAACCTTTTCAGTGAGACCTCTCACCCATAGACATACAATGAACAAGCACCTGGCTTTAGAAAGAACAGCTTGAAATTTGCAGACTAAAAGTTCAATATATTTAATATGTTTAATATACATTCTTATAGCACTTTAGATAGAACATGAAGTCCTCTCAATATAAAGGATTCATGGATGAATCCTATTTCAGTGTAGGTTCTTTACAGAGTTACTCTGTTCTTACAGAGGATAGGTACTATAAATCTTTGTTTAACAATTTAAAGATGCTTGTATTGAATGTTGAGTTTGTTTGGTTTTTTTTTCTTATTTAGAATTGGATGCTGTCCTTGAGGAGGGAAATTGATCACTACCATGAGAAGAAAGAAACAATAACAGAATTCAGGTATAAATCCTTAATCTCTATTTGCTTTTTATCCCTTTTGCTCTAGTTCTTGACAGTGGTGCTTTAGGCTTTTTGCACCTACAACCAATTTACTGTTAAATCAAAACAGGTGCAGTAAGGCCCAAGAATGAAAGGCCTTCCTAATATATAGTTTAAGTAGTACCAAGACAAAACCAAATCTTTTTACTAAGAGAACTTTAAATATCAGTTTTGTGTAAAACACATTAAAACTTTAAAAAGCAGCAACATATGTGGCTGTTAATTGGGAACGAGGAATAGATTGCTTCTGCTTTTCCAGCATTCCTTTGCAGTGCTGCTGTCCTGCTAACAGGCCTGTTTACTGTCCCAGGACCCATAGCACAGTGATGCAGAAGGTACTCTGTCTTTTCTTTTGCAGTGATTCTGGTTCCGATGCAGACAGTTTCTATGGCTCAGTAGAACGTCCCATTGATATCAAGTATTCTCATCATTCAGCAGATAATGAAGGTGATAAATTAAGACACATAAATAAGATTTACTTGCTTGCTTATTTCTTCTGGATTCTGCAGGAATTATTTCCATAGCTTAAGCAAAGTGATTTAATCTGCAACTATAAATTCTTCTTTTTACAAAGTGTGTAGTTGTTGTAATTTTAAATCAGAAGCAGTTGTTCTGTGCCATAAACTGTTAGTAAAAATAAATGGTAACTAAAGAAATTCAGATCTTTCAAGGAGGTGTCTGACACCCTTGGGCAGCATGGTCTAGCGTGAGGCGTCCCTGCCCATGGCAGGGGGGTTGGAACTGGATGATCTTGAAGTCCTTTCCAGCCCAAACCATTCTGTGATTCTTTATTGGGATGATGTTGTTGTCTGTTTAATATGAAACAGAATTCATCCCTGCAGTTCACAAAGATCTTGCATTAGGCATGGGATGTGCTTCTGTGAAATGCACAGGGAAATGTTCTTTGATGACTTTTAAACTGAGTAACTTTTTAAAGTAGGGCTCTGAATGTCTGATTCTTAGCATAGCCTGTTTTTAATCAAAGTTTGTTACTTGTTCATTGCTGTAGTTGTTTCATAGTAAGCAGTTTGGGCTGGGTGTGTTTATTTTTTCATCACAAGTGAGGACATTACAGCAAGCCTGTCAGATAAATGTTCACAGCATATTGCAGCTACTGACTTCCTAGTCAAGAAACATGCTACTACAACCCAGCATGAGAAGCCTCGCCTCCAGGTTCAACATAGTTCCTTTACTAGGCAATATCCCACCTGCCCCTTCAGATTTCTAAGGGCAGGGTTGACTGGAGCAAGTACTCTCATTTCCTGACAGGAAATTCCTGACTGTTTTTCCTGACTAGAACAAAAAGGCAAGAGTGAATCTGTTTAGGAAATCCGGTTCAATTGCTGCAAAGCCGAGGAGAACAGACTTGGCAGCATTTCATATAGGACTGTGGTTTAGTACTTTGGTGTTTCTGGGAGGGAAAGGTTATGTGCAATGCAATAGAGTGTTAAGTTAGGCTTCTGTGTTGTAAAATCTGAAAAGTTCCTGGTTTAGGGTTAGGTTTTGGGGATTACTTTTTTTTTCAACTGGATTTGCCAGTGCATCCATCCAGGTGTATCTCTGCAACTAAGTAGAATTGTTCTCAGGAGGGCTATTAACACTAGAAAGTGTCACCAGAAAGTAAATTTTAAGTTGATAGATGAGGAAAATGTAAAATGAAGTCTAGCTCATCTCCCACTGTTGTAAGTGCTGGCTTTTTTGAACTGACAAGAAAACTTAAGGAAACATCTTTTCTAAGTAGCAAAGAGATGGACCAAAATTCTTCATTATTTTTTTCCCTCTTTTTAAAAAAAATGAACTGAAAACTATTTGATTATGAACAAGCAAAAAGTACTCAGTACTCTTTCATGGTTCCAGGAGTACTTAGTCTGACACACTGATTTTTATTTGCAGATTATGACCAGGAGGAAGAGGATGAGTCTTACTTGCAGCCAGATACTTCTGATATAGTAAAAGATGGTATGTGATTCCTTTCATTCCCTTCGCAAAAGGCCCCCAGTGAAGGCAATACTCATGTAGAATGCCAGATTATTATTTTGGCTTGGTCATATCTAAAGCATTGCAGGTGGTAAAATAACTGAGGCAATGCACAGGTATCTAATCTTGAGAGGTATTTAGGGTCAAAAGTTCCTAGTAACAGCACAAACAGTTACAGGGAGTGTTACATGCCTTAGGGCATGTTTTCTTGCAGGCCTTCTGCCCTGGAAGGTCCTTTGTCTGGCCATCAGTCTGGAGGAGGGGTAAAGCTTTTAATATGGTCTCTCTGGTCAAAGTCATTGTGACCCATTCCTGAATAGAAATTGCAGGAGTTTACTACATAAACCAGCCAGAATTGTGCTGGAAGTTAAATGCTTGTCCAACATTTGGGTACTGTCAGACCAGATACCAGTGAAATATCTTAAATGACATAGAAAATGAATCTGAAAAGTCTCATTTCTTGACATACTGTATTTTACCTCAGTGTGTAATGTATTTTGGATGTTTTCTTTCTGTAGATATGGTCCTGCCCCCAGCCTACCCACCTCCACCAGTTCCTCATGTCAGAAAAGCTCCCTACTCAGAGTCAAGGGCAAATTCCTTTCCTGGCAAATCTCCTGTGCCAGTACCACCACCACCTCCAAAAAGAAGCTTACCTGATATCAAACTAGAGGATATCTTAAGCGTGAGAGAATCTCAGTGCCGAGCTGAACCTAATCTGAAGATCCAACCCTCGACTCGAAGGCTCAGTGAACAGCTGCCCCCTGTACCTCCTCTACCTCTACTCAAAAAGACTGTGGGTATCAAAGAACCTTGCTCGTCGCCTCCAGAGCCTGTGCCTTTAGCTCAAGTTCTTGCTACTCCAGAAGGGTGCGAGAAGCTAAAAACCTTAAACCTTTCACCACGAACCCCTCCTCCACTACCAAGCAATAAACCCAAGCTGTCACAGCTTACTGAAAAACCAGTAGAGCCCAGAGTGCCAAGAGAACACAGTAAACCTGGACTGTTTGTGCCACCAGTGCTCCCAAAGCCACCTGTGCCAACCCACCAGCCACCTGCAGTCAAGCCCAGACCTGAGAAGTTTTCATGTCCCCAGTTACAGTAAGTATGAAAACACAATGCACTATTTTTTCCATTGTGCATTAGGTAACTAGCTGACAGACTGATTTTTCACATTCACTTTGACATCTGTTTCTCTCCCCTGCTCCATCCCTCTCTTCTTCAGTGTTGTGCTTTTTTGCGCCTATTGCAATGGGCTTAGCTTCTGAAATAGTTCAGAAAGGAACAGGAAACAAACCAAACTTAAAAAAAAGAAAAATACACCAAAATTTTGTAGTTCATTTCTTTTCAGGTGTGTCTTAAAGATTTAATAGCCTTTGATCACAGCTCTTTATGTCAGAGCCTCAGTGAACTGCAAAAACAATTTTAGGCTTCTGTGGAGATAGGAAATGTGTTTCATTTCATATTAAGATCAGGGAGGTGGAACTAGTTAAATGGTGGTGAGTCAGATAAAAATATTTTTGTCCACAGGATCATTTAGAAGCTCTGAAGAACAAATATTACATTCTCTAAGACAGTACAGGGAAGACACTGATATACTGTAGTGAGCCTAGTGGAAGGCCATCCAGATGTTTGAGCTATAGCACAAGATGCATGAGAAGAGTCTGAGAGAACTGGACTCATGCGACCTTTAGGAAGGGTAGTGGGAGACCACTGCTGTCTACAACTACTTAATGGGTGGGTGTGGAGAAGGCGGAGCAAGACCTCAGAGGTCTGCAAGTAATAGGGTAAGAGGCAACAGGCAGAAGTCACAACCTGAGAAATTACAGTTAGATGTTAGGGAAAGGTTTTCACCATGTGGCTCGTGAAACACCAGAACAGGTTGCTACTGGGAAATTGTGGCATTTCCATCCTTGGAGATATTCAGAACTTGGCTAGACGCAGCTTTCTGAGCTACCTGATCTAGTTGGACTTGCTTTGTGCAGGAGCTTAGACTAAGTGATCTCTAGAGGTCCCTTCCAACCTAAATTAATCTGTGATTGCCTAAATTAGTCTGAGTACTGTGCCCACCTCTGGGGCTCCAAACATAAGAAGGATGTGGACCTGTTAGAGCAAGTCTAGAGGAAGTAATAAAGATGATCAGAGAGATAGCACAGCTATCCTATGAAGACAGGCTGAGAGAGCTGCGCTTGTTCAGCCTGGAGAAGAGAAGGCTCTGAGGAGACCTTAGAGAAGCCTCCTGGTACCTTTAAGGGTCCTGCAAGAAATCTGGAGAGGGACTTTTGACAAGGGCATGTAGGGACAGGACAAGGGGGAATGGCTTTAACCTGACAGAGACGAGATGGATATTACATATAAGGAAGAAGTTCTTCCCTGTGAGGGTGGTGAGGCACTGGCACAGGGTGCCCAGAGAAGCTGTGGCTGCCTTATCCCTCGCAGTGTTCAAATCCAGGCTGGATGGGTCCCTGAGCAACCTGGCCTAGTGCAAGGTATCTCTGCCCATGGCAGGGGGGTTGGAAATGGATGAGCTTTAAGGTCCCTTCCAACCAAAACCATTCTGTGATTCGGGGGCTAAACTGAAACTTTTTCTTAAGTTCTAATTTTATTATCCCTTCAGTGGGGTTTTTTTTTCTGTATATTTGTTCTGTTTTCCTGAGGAGATGTCCTTCAGTTTTTGTTCTCTTTCTGACAGGAGATCACCACCAGATGGACAGAGTTTTAGAAGCTTCTCGTTTGAAAAACCAGCACTATCCCCCAAGCCAAATCAACCTGATGATGATTCTGATGATGATTATGAAAAAGTAAGAGCAAACAGATGATCCATTCTCAAAGAGTATTTTTTTTCCTTGCTTTTCTGCACCTTTGGGAAGCTTTTAAATGCATTTTTTTGAGGGGAGGAACCCCCAACTTTCTGAAAACACAGTGCTGTGGGGGATTTCTTGGGGGGGAGGTTGAGCTTTCAAGAATGCCTTCATAAATCCTTGATTTTAATATAGGATATAAAGGAGGAAGAAGGAGTATAAAGATTAAATCCCCATTAATAATTTCAAATGCTGATGGCTGTAGTGTATTTGCATAACATGTTGTTAGACTTTTGACTTGTCATTGACTCACATGGGGACTGATTTTCTTCATATTTCTTACAGGTTGGGCTGCCTGCTTCGATATTTCTTAATACCTCTGAATCCTTTGAAGTTGAAAGGTAAAATATGACTTTAAAGTAGTTGCTTAGAACTCTTACAATGCACAGATCAGTAGTCCAAAGAGCACGTTGATAGGTACAATTTGTGTTTAAAAACGTAACAAAAGTATTTTAATTCCTTTAATGTGGGAATCACTGTTTAGGGGAGTTAGCTTGGTGCTCATGTGTCAACTGAAAATGCGCACAGCTTGCAAAGTGGTTTTTACTCCACCTGGAGAAGGTTGTTCTGCTGGGGTGCTTGATGGGACAGAAAGCCAGATCTGCGCTGCATTGCTGGGTCAGATGCTGGAACAGTGAAATTCTTCCAGTTATGATGTACTGTGGATTATTGCAACTGAAACAGAGATTCCTTTAATAAGAATTCTAAGAATCTAAGCATTTTACCTGTCTGATTCAGAACATGCTAATATATATAATTGCTGTTTTAGGACATTTAAAGCTAGTAGCCCACGGGGACAACCACAGAATGGATTGTACTGTATTAGGAACTCATCTACCAAGCCTGGAAAGGTAACTTGCAATTGCTAAATCTATCCCTCAAAACCCTTTTTGATTTATAGATACTGTATATTATACATGATAAAGTACTTAAAAATTCAGGTGTGCTCTTTCCTTAAAGCAAGAAAATCTGAGACAATCACTATCATAACGTCAGTGATTTTAATTCTTTTAACCTGGATTGTAATTAATTCCTTAATAATACATTGACTTATAAGAGCTTATTAGCACAGACCGAATATGGTGTATTTTTTCTCCTTCAAGGTATTGGTTGTGTGGGATGAATCTGCAGAAAAATTGAGGAACTACAGAATCTTTGAAAAGGTTAGTAGCTGCACTGTGTGGGCATGTGTAATACATGTGTATACAGGTATGAATTCCATGTATATGTGCATATAAAGTGTGCATGTGTATAGGTATATATCACAATTAACAAGTTAAAGTCTAAACTTTTTCCAATTCCTGAAAGTAAAAATAAGCTGATTTAGAAACACTTGGTCAAAGATGAGAGTTTGAGGACCTGGATCTGGACTTTCTAGTTGCTGTATCAGGCAAAAGACAAACCAGATGTCAATTTTCACATCAAAATTTCAGCTCCAGTCAAATCCTAAAGGAAGGAATATTAAATTCCTGAATTAAATTTGGACTTCTTTTTGTAAGTGACTGGTTTGAAAAGCAGTAGCTTGTTTGAAAGAACTTCTTAGTTCTGATGAGGATGTTATGGGCTTTATTAAAACATTGAGTTGGAAAAATTATTGTCAATCATTACATACATGTAGCTTTTTTTTTGTTTGTTTTACACCAGGATTGCAAGTTTTACCTGGATTCAGACATCATGTTTTTGAACATGGGGAGTTTGGTTGAATACTACAGCACTCATGTTTTACCTAGTCACGACAGCCTGATTCTTCGGTTTCCTTATGGTTACTCTAAACCAAGGTGACATGACTGGCATAATTCACTGACGTTTAGGACAAACACATTCGCTACTGCCCTTGAATGAGATGTGGACTCCTGCCATTGCTGGACCTCCCATTGTTTGCACACAGAAACTGAGTCTGTTTCAACCACTTATTCTCAACTGAATTGTACATAACCTCCATTTAATGAACTCTTGGTAAAACCTTACAATCCAGATCAGTGGATTTCATGGTCTTTTCTTTTAAAAAGAGCTGAAGTGATTACGCTGTGAAAGCTGCCTGTGATACCTACACCTTTTATGAAACTGCTGCTATTAGTAATCTCCTTGGAATGTGGAAGATGGACATGAACAAAGAAGTGGTCTGAATACAACCCATACAGAAAAGGAAAACTTCTGAAAGAGTATCAGAATTTGCTTGTGACAGGGAATACTAATACTCTGACTTGAAGGTATTACTCCTTAAGTCAGCACTGGTGCTCAACTGAGTAGTTTTGTATTACTTGTATAGTTGACATGTAAATAATGAAGACTTCTGTGCAAATAATTTGATTTACTATAGGTAAAGATGATCAGGAAATGTGGCTATTGTTTTTTAAGCCACATCATACATAACCACATAAACCTTCAGATGACAATGTCTGCAGTAATCAGTATCAGTAGGGTACTAGCCGGCTGACAGAGCTGTGGCATCCCACAGGTTGCTTTGTGACACGTGCTTCAGGTGGGCTAATACTGATTTGGCTTTCCTGGGAGCCCCATTGCTTAGTTCTGAACTGGAAGAGTAGGTGCTGCTGTTTTTAATGGATATGAGGAAAGGGCTGCTTAATCATAAAGGGGAAGGGAAGGAATCTTTTGAATACCCCAAATTGTGGTCAGTCTCTTGGGCTCAGGTTGTGAGCCCACTACATTCTATGCTGTTCTAGGGCAAACACACTGCCCTAGTCTGCTGCTTGTAGATCACCAAGAATTTTTCCATTATTAAAATTGCTGTTTGTAGTTGCATACAAATAAAATCTGGTTTTAATATAATATCAAGCAATCAGTGACAGGCATTATCAGGGTGCTTGTGATACTCATTCCGTAATATTTCAGGGACAGGTATCCTAAAACCAAGGGCTTGATATTTATGCCAAATTACCCTATTCCTAAATTTTAATAAGAAGAATAGATTTATTTTAATGGCCTGTTAAGTAACTTTGATTCAAAGTTGTTACGGCCTCATACTCTAATAATGTTTACAAGACCTGTAATTCTGTCACTCCTGAAGCAGAAGAAGGAATCTAGTTTCCGTCAGCCTGAATCTGTACCCATAAACTTCACTTTTTCTGTTACCTTTTTACATGTCAGTTTTAGTCTTGTTGCAGTTAGATGGTCACAGCTTTGAAAACATCAATAAAACCATTACAGAATAAGAATTTTCTGTTTATGAAAACAGTAAACCAGGAGTTAAACCTTAAGGTGCATCCTTAATGAACAGATGCAACATTAGGACCAAACATAGGAATCAAGACAAGAAACACTGCCTCTGCCTTTTTCAAGTGACACAGACATACACAATATCAGCCTTTTGATCTCTGTCCCTGCTTTAATAGGTTTTATGTGCATAAAGAATATGCAGTACTTAAATGTCAAATTCTGGTGGTAATATTGGATATTTTGTTTCTAATTACTTCTATTTTAAAGGAGTATCCCTGTGGTTCATACCCTCAGACAAATCCACTCTGTAAAGAAGGCTCAGCCAACAAAGCATTTAAAAACTGTCTTCAGCATATCAATATAGGGATATCAAAGCAAGTTCTAGTTTCTTGCAGTATTTACACCTACTGCTTACAGAGTAGATTTTTCTCTGGGAATAACTGACTTCACAGTGTTGTGACAGTTACACTCACACTATGTCTGGGGCCCTGCTCAGATATTTACTTCTTTTTGGCAATCATATACTCTTAAGATTTTTAACCTGTAAAAAATACTTATGTAATCCAATACCTATAAAACATAACACTGTCTACCTGTGTAATACAAGATTTGCAAATATGTACATTTTTGTGCTAATATCCTATTTTTATATAAATGTATATATTTCTGAAGTGGATAAACTTTCAATGCCAGTTCACCTAATTCTGTGCTGTTGTCTTTAACTTCATAGGGGGGAAAAGGGGGCTCATGCTTTTGTAGTTGTGTTGACTAGTGCTGGATTCTTCCAGCTGTGAAGTTACATGAATTAGCTTTCCAAGCCCCTCAAGAAGCAAATCTTCATGTAAGCGACGCTATCAGAAATTGAACATTCTGGTCGTCAGACTGTGTGGCTGGGGGTGGAAATGACCTTTTTCCATTTACATCAAGGTTTCTTGACTGCAGGCTTGGGGACTTCAGCAGCCACCTTATCTACGTGCACACAATGCAAATACAGCCATAATAAATGGAGCGTCTCTGAGGGACAGAGATGTTCGAGCAAGAAATCTAAGTCTCCAAAGGTGTTCTTCAAGAGCTTGCTTGAGGAAAGAGAATCTTCCTGCTCCCCAGCAGCAAATAGCCCTCCTGCTCAGAAACATCTGTGTAACTTGGTGGGTTTACATCTGCAGGTTAGTACAAATACAGTAGGCTGACAGATCTGGTAGGTTTACACCTCAGACATCTCCAGAGTTTAAAGTAGAGAGGTATAGATAAGGACATGCTGGGTAATCCCCTCATCCCTCCAGAAACAGATAGAAGGATTCCAGACAAATCTGCAATTGCTTATGCTCTCTCTTCCAAGTCATCTTGCTTCTGCACGCTAGTCTGTTCTGTGCAGAATTAGATGCAGTTAAATATCTGGTGTTTGCAGGGAGGAAATGCACAGCTTGATCACATGGCTCATAGTCTGTCTCCTACACCTCTTACTAATCTGGCTCTCCTCTTTCCTTCCCCACAAATAAGCCTCCTGCATCTATAACCTACTGCAAGCTCTGTAGCTTTAAAACAGTTTGTGGAGAAGTGTAAAAGCAGTATTTGGTGTGCCAGGAAAATGCAGTTTGTGAGTCTTAACAATACCCAACTCAGTCATTGATCCTAGTTTGGAAAGGTCTTGCCTCTTAGATCTAAACTCCCAAGAAAGACCATTACAGGTGATGCTGGGGTGGTGGTGGTGGTGGTGGTGCTCTTTCAGGGGAAAAAGAGTGCTTCTGAAAAGAAAGGTTTTAATGAGGGGCTGTCAATCAATAGGCAGTGTATTGTAACAAGTAAAACAACACCAAATCTTTCTACAATAAGGGCGCTTTGTGCCAGCAGTGAAGTATTCCCTAGCTCAGAACTTCGGGTTTTACAAGAAGGTAAATAAGCAGCGAAAGTATTGGTGGCCTCTGGTGTGCTGGGCTGTGGCACGTTCAAAAGGATGCCAAAGATTTCTGAAGCTGTCATCAGTTATTTTGAATCTGGGGACATCTGCTGGTCAGGTCAGGCTGTTCCACGCAGAGATTCCAGCAACGGGAACACGGTGTGTACCAGTCATCTGGGTAGAAACCAGTCTTGAGTGACTTCGGATAGAAGCTGGAGATGAAAGCTTAACTTCAGGTGGCAACTTGATGGGCCAGTTCTTTGACAGGTAAGATGTCTTCTGGCTTGTCTTCCTTATACATGTAGCAATGTTGTTTAGCAAAATTACTCATTTGAATGTCTTTTAATCTAGATGATAATAAAATGATTTTTATACTAATGCATTTAAATTATTCTTAAAATATACTTTGAGGTAGAATTTACATAGTGGACATTTGAGCACTGCCTAAATTATCTACATAGTGCAGTATTAAAGTTAGTCTGAACATTAAACAGTTAAGTTGGTCTCAACATGAAATACTTCTCCTAGCAGCAAATCTCATGATGTTGCAATAGTTTCTGTTACTAAACAGCCAACTCCTCGATGTCAAGAAAGTTATTATCTAGCAATGGGAGTGCCTGAGATAACTGTGATTACAACCCCTTAAAAATGAGAGCTCATAGTACTTTTACTATAAATACTCAGAGAATTAAAGTCCCAAATAACAAATGCTACTAAAACTTCGGCATCAGGTAGCATTTGAGCTCATGTTAAAAACAGATGAAGTGTGGGCTTAGGGTGTGTAGTAAGCCTCATAGCATAGCCAACCCCAAACTCTATTCCTTCAGGACTTCCATTCCTACATGTTAATCAGAGGATGGTCTCTGCTACCCCTCACCTGCACCGACTTCCTTACAGCATCTCCTTACCAGGGAACTGGGTGACCCAAACTCTTGGGTTCATGACATAGCCTTAATGGGTGTGTAATCATAGAGATCTCAAAGACTCATTTTTAACATTCTTTTACTCACACCTATCTCTACTGGAGCTGGTTTGCACAGAAACGACAGTAATAATTGCTTGCAGGGTTAGATCTCTAGATACATAAACCCAGTGAAAAGCACCAAACTCTTCTTTGAATCACCACTTCTGCTTTTTAACACGCACTTTGCAGTAACCCCCCCTCTGTACAATTCTGGCACAGCTTGTTCTTGCCCTGGGAGGCTGATGGGCACTTCAGTTCTGATCTTGAAAGCTTTTTGGACGGACTGAGCCTTGTGCAAGTACGGAAGCTGGTGATTTAAAAGATGATCTGGAAGGTCTGCAACAGCCCACAGGAAACAGAAGGGCCTGTTCCACGTAAACTTATTAAAGGGTTTTATTCCAGGCTGAAGAAGAAAGATGTGAGGTACGGCCTCACAAGCTGTCTGCTTCAGACTCCAGTGGTTACTAATTTGCACTGCACTAACATTCGTTATTTACTTTTTCAGTGAAGCTCCAGCCACAGCCCAACCACGGGAGTACTCCTGAAATGTGCCTTTAAAGATTAAATGCAATTTAAAGGAATTCAAAATATGATATTCTAATATTACAAAGCTTCTCCCAAGATTAATTACTTTTCTCCTGTATATAACAATAATTAAAATATTAAATACTTTAGAATATATTTCTTACCTTTCTCAGCACTCCTCCTTACTTTGAACTTGCCAGGGTATCTTGTTTTCTTTTTCCATTCTTTGGTTCTTTCTCCTGGGGCTGTTTTCGGTTCTAAAGTTAGTCCAAAAGTTCTAACTTCTGTTAAAAGCACTTTTCCTTCTCTGAAGGATGAGGGTGTCATTAGAGAGCAGCTAAAAATGATCTCAGCAGCTGTCCTGACACTGGAATTGCTACAGAAGCAACTCACAGAGAACATACATCTTAAAGGTACGTGATGCTCAGGAAGTCATCCATATGGCAATTAAAAGAAACTTTACTTTTCAGCTTTACTTGGAAAAGGATTTTGAAAAAGCCAAACCAAACCTCCAGAGAGTGTTGTAATGTTAAAACAGAGCTGGTTGCTTGAGTTCCTTTTGGCTGAAGCAGTTGTTGCACCTTTGGTTGTGTTCAATTGAACCTGTTATTAACAAGCTTGAACCATGAAGCTGGATTTACATTTAATCTCAATTGTGCAGAAAAAATTCCCTACGTCCCCCTGAGCATAAAGTCAATATTTTTCAACCCTAAAGTCAAAGTGGCCTCTCAGCTGAACAGTGTACAAAATCTGGCAACATTTAGTGTCAGCCTGTTCCAGCTGCTCTGCCCCTTCCCCACCTGCTGCTTCAGTTCTCTTCATTTTTGTGTTTTTCACCTCAAATAATCCTCAGATGTGATTTTGTTTGGTTGTGGAGGGAGATGAAAGCAGATCAGAATACATTTATTTTTATCTTCCGTGTGCCAGGGACACACACAGCACTTCCATGGGTAATTTGTAGAGAGAATTTGTGTTTTTCTACACACACCATCCCACCACTCCAAGTCTTGTACAACTGCTCCAGGACCAGCTTTTACTTTCCTGGCACCTGACATGGAAGTTTCAACACCAAGAAAAACTCCCCTTTTGAAGGCCCATGGGAACAGCAGCAGAGAAATCACATAGTGTCATTGTTTCGTTTAAAGAAACCAGAACTTTGTCTGGGAAGTGCAAAAAAGTAAAAAGTCTCTCTGAGATGAAAACAGATGATCACAGCTGGGAAGCAAGTCCTGCCTGGTCAACAAACTGTCCTGATAAGCATGGCTCTGGCAGGCCAAGAGGGAAAGATCTGTTTTGATCAGGGACTGTAGCGATAGGACAAGGGGTAATAGGTTCAAACTTCAAAAGGGGAAGTTCATGTTAGATATAAGGAAGAAACTCTTTACTGTGAGGAAGGTGAGGCACTGCCACAGGTTGCCCGAAGAAGTGGTAAATGCTCCATCCCTGGCAGTGTTCAGGGCCAGGTTGGACAGAGCCTTGGGCGATATGGTCTAGTGTGGGGTGCCCCTGCCCATGGCAGGGGGCTTGGAACTGGATGATCTTAAGGTCCTTTCCAACCCAGACCATTCTGTGATTCTATGATACTGTCATTCCTAGTCTGTAGGTAAGAAAACTGACCTGGAGCTGCTTATGTGGAATGAGTGCACCATATATAAAGGAAAAGATAAATGTCATGATGCAAGATATGTGACATTAGCCTAGTGCTGTGCTTCTCACAGGTAGCGGTAAACAGTTTGGTCATCAAAGAGCACTAAAGCCAGGTAAAGAGGTCAGTACATAATTGTACAGTCTTATTTTTCTGATACCTAGTAAAACCAAACTAAAATAATGTATAAATAAATACACTGGTATTGACCCTCTTACTTGAGATTGTATGATGTGAGTCAAACCCAGAGCCTGCTGAGGAAAACAACTTCCAGTGGAGCAGTCAACAAGCTGAACACCTATACTGACCAAACAGCACCATGCTGGTAAGAGCTAACAGACAAGTTCATATCTTAAATAACACACAAGTGCTTTTTCATATTGTCCTTGATGCCTTGTTTCTGCACGCAGTGAACTGCTTTAGTACCTGTCAGGGTGTACGTCTTCCCCTCTGTTTCTACCCGTGTAATCCTGCCTTAGCCTTCACAGCAGCCTTACTGTTCCCGCAGCTGGGTAGAGGAAGTCCAGGAACCTGCTCAGGCCAAAAACTGAACAGGCAAAGTTAACACCATCATGCATCTGCTTCAGTAGTCTTGGGCTGCAGAGTGAGTTGGTGGAGTTGGCTGATCCAGCAGAAAGCTGGCCTCACCCCCTCCTCACCCCTCTGCTTTTCTTCCAGGTTAGCTGGGTGAAGCAACATCTCTGGCCTCATGGTTGTGGGGCATGATACCAGGTGCAAGCGGAAGGCTGGAGGACCCGTCGGTAGGTCACAGAGTGAGACAGCATAAACAGCACTTGTCTGCAGCACTTCACTAGAGCAAACAAGCGGGATGATAAAATGCATCATTTGATCGGCCTAAGCTGCTTGTGACACCGCACCCGGTAGTTACACGAAAACCCTAATCCAGCACTGCTAGTGCAAGAAATGACCCTGCCCTCCTCTGGTCCTGGGGCGCTGCTGCTGTGCTTAATATCCCCCTCCTTCCTGGCACTGCTCATCTTGCAGCCACGCACTGAACTGGAGAAAAGACCTATTCATTTTACAACAAAGCAGCATTTTTTTGATTAATTAGTTTTAACATGGATCTGTTCTCCCATTTACTTTACCACACAAGAAGAAAGAGATTCATGGTTTGAATGCTATGGCTAGGAAAGAAAGGTAAGTGAGGTGACAAGACAAAGGAGAGTTTTGGCAGGTAGTCACCAATGTGCCGAGGGGAATGCAAGGTGTGAGGCTGGTGGCTGGACCCTGCAGTAGACACTATACCTCCTTTGAGCAGACTTTGAACAAAGGCAAAAGAATGCTCTCTGGTACATAAACATATCTACTGGGCTTAACAGCATTCCGCACTAGACAGATGAGGTGACTTTAATGTGTCAGGTCTACAGCAACAGTTCTTACAAAAAAAAAATTCAGACATGATCTGCTAATTATTAGTAATTATACTAACATGTGTCCTGTTGTGGCATGTTTTGGATTAGGCAGATCTATGTCCAGCATTGTTTTTTTATCAGACATGCCATAATCATTGTGTCAGCACTTCACCACCAAACCACTGGTTTTGGTGGTTGAATTTACACGTACCTCTATGGCCTATTTTTCCATTCTAAACAGTGAAGAAATGAAGATTAATTGCCGGAGAGCGTGAACTAGGTAAGCAGAGCATGTTTCCTCAGTGGAGGTGGTTGGAGCAGGCTAGATTCCTCCCATATTACAAGGGAGAGATGTTCATGGCTCCTGAAGGTACCCATCACGTTCTGCTTGCAGGAGTCTGTTTTTCTACTGAGTGTACGGATAACTTGGGTGATAGAGGGAGATATAAAAGAGAAATATAGTGATTCTGAAAGCACCAACTCTTCACTGTTCTATACAAGTTTCTACAAAAGAAGTGTAAACCAGCAGTATTAAAATGATATAGAAATGACAGTAAAAATGTACAGGGGAAAAAAAGGTAGCTAATAGGCGAAGTGAACTTTACAGTTGTTGCTTTATTTGCAGTGCCTAACACACTGTGGGGTTATACTACCCACACAGCTCCTCAAGGGCTTTAGAAGATCTAAGGGAATGATCGATAAAGATCTAATCAGGCCATATAAAATTAAAATGAGAACAAGTGTACTGTATCACCTCTAAGTCTACAAGAAACAGCATTCTCCAAAAATCATATTTTA
>JANHGB010047513.1:34159-44179 GCA_026283785.1 Coracopsis vasa
ATTAAAATGGAAGCCAGATCTGAGCTTCTTGTTGGGTTGAATTCTTTGCTGTGAATAACAAGCTTCTACCACAAAGAGAAAAGAAAGCTTGTTCGCTAGCTGGGATTTTTCCAGAACCCACACAACATCTAAAATCTTACAGGCTTTCTTATCCCGATGAAAAATAATTACCCTAAAGAATATTCTTCAATGAACCCTTAGGGGAAAAATTACGATACTTCTCTGAAAACATGCTGTTCTTTTCCCCTTGCAAAAAATGTTCTCGTGCTTGTTTCCAGGAGGTAGGCAGGCAAGCACCACAGCCAGCCAGGAGGCTCTTTGGTAATCCATTTAGTATCACGTGGCAGCTTTCTTGAACCGTTCACGATGGAGCTACTTCAATTTCGTGCAGTCCAGCAATGTCAATCAGATGTCCCATATAGAGCATCCCTGAGGAAATCCCCAGCAAAGGTACTTTACTGCCCAGGCTCAAGCACCAGAGGCACTTCAGAGACGTGCACACACATTAATCTGTGTTTATCAGTATCAATCTTTCTACAAGCACTGGGGATAATTGGCTGGCAAATTCGGTTTTAAGTGTCCAGGAAATATGGCTTGTACACAACAAAACAACTGTTTTAAACAGGATGCAATAAGCTTTTCATGTAGGGTATTTATGCTGCTGCGATGTTTTATAAATATTGGAGGAAAAATAGTAAATAGAAAAGGGTTGGACTTCTGGTGAACACACAGACTGTTTCAGTCATGTCAGAGGTTGCCAGAAATGCTCCTTTCTTCTCCTTTTGTAGCTGCCTGCCATCCAGAGCTTCATACACACCTCAAAGATTAGGAAGTGTCACACAGGCCAGTGATGCACAAGATGTACAACCTTTGTTTCTAAAGACATTTTTAATATCTCATCTGAAGAACTCTTGTCACTGGTGTCAGAACCACAACTGTTTCCAAGCATGTACTGTCACTAAAAAAGGGGGACAAAATCCCTACACACACTCTGGAAGTTTACAGCCCAGCAGGATGTTCAAGGATTGATTATTGCCTCATTTGCTATGCAACAACTAAAACTAAAAGTTAAATCCCACAGCTATCCTTCATATAATTACATTATTCCCAGTGGAATTATGGCAGGGGAGGGGTTACTTCTAATGCTCTGTATTATCTACATCAGATTTTTGATTAAACAGCGCTAACTAGAAGAGCGCCAGAGTCAGTCCACATGGAGGGGAAAAGCCAAACCAGAGTATTTTTAAAAAGCAGCATTCCACAGATTGAGTATTTTAAAATAGCTACAATAGGAGTTATTTTATTTACTTTTCCTTTCATTATGTAGAACAATGGCGTGTTCCAGGCTCCCAGGAAAATTATTAATAGCACTTGGTGCTGAGATTGTGGAATATGCTGTGCAAGGAAGGCAGGGTGCACTCACAGGCTTCTGCCCCAACTGCTTTACAGTGACGCTATGCAACTCACTTTATTCCAGTGTAGCCTCTCCTACCATCTTGCAAAGCCTCCCCTCACCATCATGTTCCTCTGTTGCTTGATCTCAATGTGGTTATTCCCCGCAATGTAACTGGTGCGTGCTCACTCATGTCATGGGAGGGCTCACAAGGAGTAACTGGGAGGATGGGGTTGCTTGAAATACTTGCTGTAATTGTGCTCCACAAAGGTGTAAGTCTTTATGCTGTGATATATTGTGAAACAAATTCATTCAGCTCTATTAATTTTCAGAGTGATCTTACTTTCATATAAATATATCTGTGTGCATCTATGGGAATTATTAAATGTTCAATTGTGAACAACTTACCAGATGAATTTTGCCTTTGCATCACGGCGTGTAAACTATGGGAAAATGAAATCCTACTTTTCAACTACCTCTCAGGAGCTCCCTGCTAAGTGGCTTGTCTCTGACTTGAACAGACCAGGTCGAAAACTTCAGGCAGACCCATCCAGCACCGGAAAATGCTGATTAACCACAATTCATGTGTTTTCTGACTGTGTCAATTTGATGGAATTTTCGACAGAAAGAATCCCAGGTAACTTGAAGAGTATTTCAAGTTCTTTTACACAGAAATGGTTCAGACAATAAAATATTTTGAAAGTCTTACTTTATACCTTAAATCAGAAGAAAGCATGCCCTACGTTGTTATTTCCTGTCTTCTGACACATTTGTTTATGAACTCATTGGTGTAATTAGCCTCTGCTCCTGACTTTTGGTGCACAACCAACCCCAAATCCCTTGGGTATGCTCCTGACAGGGTGAATGACAAGTCTTGCTCTCCAAAGCAGTGAGAATATGCAAGTGCTTGCAACCACAGCCTAGCTCGTGGTGCTCCCAGATACCTCAGTTAACTTCAGTGGCAATGGTTAAGAGATGAATTCAAGCTTGAATGTCAAACCTTTCCGTTTAAAAAGGCTATCTTTCGTTCTACTTGCAAGAACCTGAATAAAGCAAGCCCTGTTTTTTTACAAGCAATCTATTTAACTCTGATTTCCTGCTACTCACACTGCCTGTAATTTAGCTGTGAGCTCGCCTACTGATTTTAGCAGAGAAACCATCCATGCATTCTCCAGCACTGATTTGGCCAGTTTGCTTGCTATGATTTACTTGTACATACACTGTAAATAACAGTATCCTGTTTCCACGGGTTATTTTTGACCTAGTGATGCTTCATTTACACACTGCAGTTGCTCATTTTCCTCCATGTTCCTACTTCTGGTTTGATTTTCAAATGTGGCAGAACAGCAACAGTGAGTCACCAAAAAGTGCTATTCATTATGGACATCAATTAGATAAACTGACAGCACTGAAAACATGTCTCCAGCTTTCAATCTTACTTATGAAAGGACAATTTAATTTCGGTAAGTATGGCATTAACTGAGGCCACCCCACGCTTTTGGACATAATATTTAATATGGACAGACACCATGTGTTCACTTTGAGGCCTGAAATTAAGTAGTCCTGTGAACATATTTGCATTAAAAAAGCCCTGAACAGCTCAGTGCCACCAGCTGCTGGTGTAGTTCAGTGTCGAGCTGCCCCATTGTCACTGTGCAGCTAACCATGTCCAGCTCCAAGCACACTGCAGGGCAGCGTGCTTTCGCTCTCCAAACACAGGGCAGTGACTCACAGCACAAATAAACCAATAACTCCCTGGGTAACCAAGCACAGAATCCGAATATTAGAAAGGGGGCTCTGTAGCTTAATCATGAATAAAGACATCTGGCAAGCTCTGCCATGATCTTGTTATAGCTGCAGTTTAACTCTCCCAGCCGTGCCAGTCAGTGGTTTGATCAGATGTTGGACAATCTCTTTTCTGAATAAGACAATACCAAAATACCCAGCTGGTGTTTGGAGGGGGGTTGTCTTCCTGCTTCTTCTAAAAAACCAGAGGTCCCAAGTGCCCCAAATCCTTTCACAGTCCCCAGCCTGCCCCTGGGAGGGACAGGGCTCGGTGTCCTATAGCCAGGGCCTCTATATTGTTTTCCTTTACTATTAATAATGCAGCTTCCAGTCTGCATGGCAGAGGTTTTACACACTATTTGCAAAAGGAGAATTTGGGTCCAAAAAGCTCACTCTTTTCCTCAGTTACCATTCATAAAAGTAATACAGAAAGTAAGGCAGAGCTGATGTCTCTATGGTCAAGATGCCCAGGAGCTCAGGATGGACTTTTCTTCCTTGAATTAAATTTTCTTCTGAAGCCATGTATACTTTATCACTCATAGAGTTACCACCTGATAATTTAATCAGACATCTATTAAAATGCATCTACATTTTACATTAGGAAAAGCAGTGCACAATTCACTTCTGACTTCAGAGAACTCTATTATTCCTCCTCTATTGCCTCTTTCCAAAATAGATCCTTAGCTGTTCAATCCCACCCTGTACAGAAACTGCTCCATACTTCTGACCAGAGCTGCTGTCCCTGTGAGCAGCCCAGCCATGGCAGAAATCCAGGCTGATGGTTATCTTGCCTGCAGACATGATGGTTTCTGATGCTGGAGATGCAGAACAGTGTTTAGACACCAGTCTATGAACAATGAAGCAAAGTGCAGGAAGTGAAGATGTCCCCTGTAAGCGGAAGATTGCTCCTCAGAAAATCCCTGTAGAAGGAGAATGCTTCCACATGTAGGGAAAGAACAGTCATACTCTCCACTAAATACACAGTGCAAACATTATCGGAGGAAATGAATAGCAAACATTGAGCTTGAAGAATCAGGTCACACAAAGGAAAGAAGAATCATATGTGAGTCATGTCGCAGCCTGGAAGATGATCCTTCAAGGTCAGCTAAATGGCAGCTGATGTAGAGCATGAACTTCACGGGCTGAAGAAAAGCATCCAACAGTGTGGACATGGCTTGCTGTTTGCAAGCCTTTCATAATGAACCTGAAAATAAAGTAGTCAGAGATCATCCCCTTCTGGAGCTACTCTAGGTACCAGTGGGTGCGACACAAGGAGCCTGCTGCTTACCTTACTTTCTCTTCCAATTATCAACTAGCAAACAAGCAGTGATAGTCGAGACAAGACAGACACTGAGGTGCTGCAGCATGTCTAAAGAAAAGCAGTGAAGCTGATGAATGACCTAGAGCACAAGTCTCAGGAGGAGCTGCTGAGGGAACTGAGGGTGTTCAGCTTGGAGGAAAGGAGGCTGAGGGGAGACCTTATTGCTTTCCACAGGTACCTGAAAGGAGGTTGGTCTCTTCTCCCAAGTAACAAGTGATAGGATGAGAGCAAATGGCCTCAGGCTGCACCAGGGGAGGTTTAGATTGGATATTAGGAAAAATTTCTTCACCAAAAGGGCGGTCAGGCATTGGAACAGGCTGCCCAGAGTAGTGGTGGGATCACTGTAGATGTGGCACTTAGGTACATGGTTTAGTGGTGGACTTCGAAGTGCTAGGTTAGAGCTTGATGACCTTAAAGGCCTTTTCCAACCTCAGCAGTTCTAAATCACTGTTCTAATATAACAGCCATTCTAAATAGCAGCAAACCAGACCTCACTTTTTATTTCTTTAGTGTCCTGGGTTCAGCTTAAACCGCAACACTTAGCTTGTGTAAGTGCAGGTGTGCACAGGCTGGGGAAGGAAGGATAATAATCAGCCCTGTGCTCACAGATTTGGACATTTTCCTATGTTTACTGTTCAGAACTGAAAAGTAGCAGAGCATAACTGCACACCAACAAGTCATTTCCACTGCTGGTTTGTTCCTTTTGATTTACAACATTAAATCAGACTCATGATCAGAGCATTGCTGTGTACAGTCCGGCTGAAGCAGTATTATTGTAGATGTCAAGAATTAGACAGGTTTTAGAAGCTGGAACCAATTGCCAGTTACAATGAAAGAGGAACCTCTACATAAATGGCTCAGGATTTCCTGTTATTGCAGATTGATTTTTGTGATGCAAGGCAAGATTCATTTTTTTCCCCCCAATAATTAAACACATGTGAAGGAGTATTCTTTCCAGTCCACAACAATGACTTTCCTGGAGATTGTTTTGACAATGTTTTCAACTGAAGTATTTTTCATTAATATAAATAAGTTGTTTCTCAAAGTCATGACTCCACAATGATATCACAGCACACCAATCTCCTTTTTGAGAAAAAAATTATGTTATTTTAAGAATGGCTACAACACAATTCTTTGAAAAAAAAAACCACAATTCTTTTTCCATCTTAATCTACTCCATTTGCTCAAAATTTTTTGCACTTGCTTGCAAACATGAAGCTGGTGTAAAATGTTTTAGCATAAGGAAAAATATTTTGTAAGATAAGCTTTAAAAGTAAATTTTTTTAAAAAATTAAACTTGACTGTGATTCAAGTCCACTGATGTTTTTCTTGTATATGGCATTACAGAGGTAAAATTCTCAGCCAGTTTATTACAGTTCATCTGTAAAATAATTGCTTTAGATAATAAAAATGTGCAGTGCTGATTACTGCCTGGAAGTGGACTATGGCCCCCATCCAAAGCTTGTTGACATTAGTGGAGATTCTTCCACAGACTTTAATGTCTTTGTTAATGGGAAATGCACCATCAAGAACTTTGCTTTTCCAAATACCATGATCTAACCACTGGAGAGATAACTCAGTGGTTTCAAATGAGAGTTGAAAATATTAGCAGGATAAGCAAAAATTAAGACCAGGTTGTATTATTCCTACTCAGAGGGAACAGAAACTCACTCCACAATAGTTCTGCTCCTTGCTTTTCATGGCAAAGCCTGTGGTCCTCACAGTGTTGCCAAGCATCCCAGCGCTGCTGAAAGCTGAGTGTGCTCTGCATCTCACTGAGCTCAGCCTCTGCTTCACCCTACATCCTCCTTTCTACCTACACCACAGCGTGAAGCGCTCCTTGGTTTGCCCTGTCCTCAGTGCATATCTGGAGGCTCATCCAGAAGCCTCTCTGCCCTCTCCCCTCTGCAGAGCATTCTGCCACTGGAAAGATGAAAGTGGATCGTATTAAGCAGATTTAGCCATAAACCAGCAAATGGGCAACTGGCCACACAGCCCACACTTCAAAGGGCAATACACTTCTTGAGTCTCCATCCCAGTAGAAAGGGCTGTGTGCAATAAACATCTGATAACTGAAGCCTGAAATGAGTTCTTTGTATTTTCACTGTTGCTTTTTCTTAAATGTGGGATAACATATCTTTTATTACCTCCACTGAAGCAATTCATTTGTACCCACAATGGCTTTGGGTAAAGACCCAACTTCGTTTTCACCTTGACTAAGCCTTTCCACCCCCCTCTTCACTGTTGGCTTTTTGTGCCAAATGAATGAATGCTCACTCAGGCTTCAAAGTACATGGCAGTTTAAAAGGACTTGTTTGTTAAGATCTCCCAGCTGTCTGCTGGGGAATTCCTCACAAAAGCAGATCTCCCCTTAGGGATTATTTCGCTACCTTTGAAGACCATTTGCCAGCATGGCTGCTTTTTATTTGAAGAGGTATTCCAGCCTTGTGAAAAGATGGAGTGTTTACGCATTAGGGACAATTTCGTTAAAGCAGCTACACAGGCTGGTATCTAAATGTTGATATAGATTGCCAGTATCTAGCTTCCGTGTAGCTTTTTTCACCCAGCCCAGTCCTTTACAAAGCAGCTCAGCATAAATTCACGCAAAGTTCAGACAAATCTAAGGACTAAGCATGCAAGTCCTGCATCAATTCTGACATTGGCAGCCCTCCCACTTGCCCCCAGGTCTCTAAACTGGGGAGAAGGGCACCAGCACCTTGCTCCTGCCATCACCAAGGCCCCGTGCACCCAGTACCTGAGGCAAACCTTCCACTGTCATGCAGCGATCATCACAAGGATCTCTCTGCTTTCCCCATTAAAAAAGGTGCCTGTGATACCTTAAGTACCCACATCCAGGAGAGGACTCCTAGCAGCCAGTGCTGCACTGAGCAACATCTTAACATAAATCCCCACTGGTTTGCTCATGCAGCAGCCCCATCTCATGGGGTTTCACAGTGCTCCCTCTTGCAGACCCTTTGTTTTCCCCGGATGTGTCTGGATGTCTGACTTTGGGATCTGGACTTCATTAGGTAGCCGGGTGCCTAAAAGTCAGCCACTGTGCTTCTGCAATACCAAAATCCCCTTGGGCTTAGCCCAAAGCAACATGTCTAATGACACCCAGCAGCTGTAGGTAAGCCAAGAAACATCCAAGATTGTGAAATTTGATTGCAGGACCCACTTCTGAACCAAACAGTCCCCTTTCTAAAGATACATGCATCACTTTCCCAAACAAGGCACAGATGCATCCCGTCTTCTCAGCAATGAGTACACACATCTCTTTCCAAATCCAAAATGAGATTTAGGAGTGCTGAGAAGTTCTGAAAACTGAATTGAAATCCTGAGTCCAAAAAAGCTCCCAGTCTGGCTGCTTTAAAGCTCAGGATCTGACAGTCGGGGGCCAGCACATGATAGCCAGGTGAGATAAAAGATGGAGACCAAGGGAAAACCCAATGCGTATCTTCTGGGTGCAGTCAGTGCAAACACATCCTTTGCCAAGTTTGCTTAATGCGTTAGGGTGGATAAATGATCTCCATAACACACACCACACTCTCCTCCAGAGAAAGGGAGGGGAAGGGGAAAAAAAAAGACTGTTCTGCAAAAACTTAAAAAATATTAATTTGATTGACACATGAACTTAACATTTATTTTTAAATCTGTAAGAATTGGTTCTGGGAATGTCTGTAAAACAAATATGAATTTTAAATTTTTTTTTTTAATTCCATAGCTAGGATAATGAAAAAGTTGCATGGAATAGCTATAACTGGACCAGTGTTCATTAATCATTCATCGAAAGCATTGCCGTAGTTGTCTTAACTTCATTTTTAGAAATTCACCAACTAAACCAAAACGTATTTCTAAGTCCAAACTGGAACAAATTGAAGGACTTCTCCCATGAGGTAATCCCATAGTGGAAGACTGCTTCCTCACATACACATACCCAAATATTGCCAAGATGAAGTTTCAGCTCAAATTGTTTGCGTAAGTTCAACTGGAAAAGCATATGAGGAATGGCGCGGATTAGCTGTACTCGCTGTTACTCAAGGGCAGTGCAGGCATGTCAGGCCTGTTGCAGCACAGATGACATATATTCAGCTTCAAAAAGCTGCACCTTTAAGTAAATGGTAGAAACCCAAAACTGACCCACAGGTACAGCAACAGACTTAGGAGTGCAAAGAAACATAGGCCTTGCTATAGCAAAGCTGGAAGACAAAAGACCAGCAAACCACTCCCCTCATTATTTCACATACACTATGATGCAAAATTAATGATTATTGCTGGATGTTAAATTAGGGGGTGAGAAGTTCAAAACCAAAGAGAAACATTCAGAATGCAAATGCTGTCAGTTCCCAGCATGAAGGAAGTTGAACAGTTGGGTAAAGACCTGCCTTAGCTGTTAATAATGATAAATGTCCGTTAATTATCAGCTGCATAAGGTTGCAAGACCCTTGACAAAGCATCCTGGAAGTTATATTCAGACAAGTCTGAGAGACACCAGAAAGCCAACAGACATCCCAGCACCCTGGGAAACTTGCTGGGAAGAAATGCAGTACATCCCAGAAGGATCTTCTACACATTCATAAATTCTAACTGAATGTAAAACATCCAGGAAAGAGACCTCAGAGATGTGAGGAATCCAGTGAAAACATCTGTTCGCTGCACAGGAAGATGGGTTACATAGCCAAGGAAATATTACATCGCCTCAAGAAAGATAAACCAGTAGCATTAATATTCCAGCAATAGGCTTGAACCTCTAGAAATAATGAAAACTAGGTCTTATTAAAGGAAAAAACATGATTCAACTGTGTGTATTGGGACGTGTCCCTGAACCTCTCAGAAAACCTGGTCTGCAGAGAGATACCTAACCTTTGTAATTGCAAGAGACATTGGCCACAGGAGAGAACCTGATATCTGGGCATTTGGTGAGACTTGTTCTCCAAGCCCCTGTTGCCACACTAGCACTTGGGATAATAGGGATCGGGATAACAACCCAGGGGCAAGGACAATATTGAGGCATTAGCAGAATTTAGGAAATGATGTCAAGAGCTTAAAAAATACCCAGTTTATACTCATAATGTCAAATGCTCATAAGAACATGAGAGACTCTGTAAGAGCAGAGCTGGCTGAAATCTTAGAAGGGACAAAGAAAAAAGCCCACAAAGACTTTAGGAGCTTTGGCATCTATCATAGGTATCCATTGTCTTAAAAACACCCAGCCTGATAACACGGCATCCGTGCTGACAGTGGGAAAAGAACATCACTCCCAGCAGCTGTTGAACTCATTAACATCCAGCCTGTGTCTCCTCTCACTCTGAGGACATCCCAGAAAGCACAGAAATAAGCCCATTTCTCAGCCTCCCACCCAAATGACGCCCACAGTATACAGATACTCAAGCTAAGTACTTATCCGAGGAGTCATTTCCTGGCAGTTTGGTTAAAAACCACACAGCTGCTTAGTGTGCTTCACGGGCTTTACCTTCACTTTTCAGGAACAGCATCTCCATTAGTACTTGGTGAAAACTGT
>JANHGB010047518.1:0-10576 GCA_026283785.1 Coracopsis vasa
TGTCCCTGCCCATGGCAGGGGGATTGGAACTAGATGATCTTAAGGTCCTTTCCAACCCTAACTGTTCTATGATTCTATACAGAAGTTAAGAATTTCAGGTACAGTTTTCTCTGCCAAAACCATGGTTATTAATTTGTGTTTTTCAAAATGTTATAACCAGCAAAATTCATGAGCAGAATTTAGCATTGGTTCTCAAAAGCCTACTCTATTTAAGAGAAATCACCCATACACATTTAATTGGAATTTGAAGTTCCCTAAGTAATACTGAGCCACTGTACAGTACAGTACACCTCGCTTTAAAGAACTTTTACTTTTCTGAAACCCAAAAAATCAACTATGCAAAATCCAAACATAGGAAGAATCAAAGCATTTAGAGATATCTGAACACTTGTGCGAAAACACCTGTGAGAAAGTTCTGTGTATTTATTATTACTGATGTGGCATGCAATCAGAACATCAGTCAAGGACTCCTTCTGTCACAACATTTACTGCCAAAAAGATGATGCTTACCGATAGGTAACAGCTAGACAGATAGCACTGGTATATATAAATGGCTTACATGAGAATTGAGTACACTAACTTAATCTTTGGGTTGTTTTTTACTTTGCACACAGCAAAGGATTGTAGTAGATCAGCAGTTTAGATGAGGTCTAAAGTATATGCTAAAAATACCAGCCAGGTACTGCAGAACAAAACAGCAGTTTTGTTTATTGTCTTGCCCCTGTTAGTTCTTGATTTGGTCCTTGACTTGTCAATACATTGATATCAGTTTATCCTATTCTACCAAATTATTTGCATTTAGTTCCATAGTTTCAGAATCTTTTGAAAAGAAAAAAAAAATCCTTCCCTGAAATGTCTCTTTTTAGTTCCTTACAGGGAACACCTGCTCACTTCCCAGTGGGATCTGGTAACAGCGCGTGCAGTTAGACTCCTACCTTCCTCACCTTTAGAGGACTTCTGTAACAAATATAGAATAGTCGCATTTAAAGAAACAAGACTCTTAATTTTAGCCACAGAAACTGAGTACTTAAGGACATGCTGAATCATATTATTCCAACATCATTCTCAATAGCACCGCACTGTACATTTACACATCCACAATATGAGAATTTTGAGAAGGAAAAGAGAAAAATTGGTATTTTCTGTGTAGTCTCTCTCACCCTCCCATGGGGTTTGAAGAACCTGTTTTTCCTAACATGACCTCCTACTTCTACATTTACAACATTGCAGCCGCTGAAAACTGAAGGTGACTGCAGCAAAGGGCAGAGGAGAGGGGAAATTATTTGTTCTTAACAGCTAGCAAAGAACTAGAAACCTGACTAGAGTAAAATCTGTGTGTTGAAAGATGCATGTTTCTGAGCAGCTTAAAGATGTTCTGAAGGCAGCTTTCACCTTCCATTCTTGTTGTTGTCACTGATTCATAATATTAAGCTGTGGTTTGGAATTGAAGTATCTACAGTAATATATTCTACCTTTTACTGTAACGCCAAAAGTCATTATAAGAGAAGCACTGGGGGGTTTGCATGGGGTGTGTCAGTAAATGTACTCTGATAGCCCTAATGGGGTCTTATACTCTTCTGCTCCTGAAGAATTTATGGATTTGACCTCAGCAAGACAAAGCACACATTCTTCATTCTATAAGACTGAAAGCAGGAGGACATTCAGAAAGACAAAGTACTACCACAGTAATTCTGCAGTCTTTGTGCTAGGCTGCTGGCAGCACTGCAGTTATCAGCAAAGCCAACAGTGGAACTAAATAGGAACATTAAGAGAGATGCATAAGAAAGCTTTAAAAAGCTAACATCTGGATACAGTTACTGGAAAAGCTCACCTCTGTGGCTGACATCTGGACTGATGACCTGCCAAAAACTACCTACTAAGCAGCAAGACTAAGTGATTCTTTTGCTGGGCCAGACATCGAGGGATGTCAGATGATCACATAGCCCCATTTGTCAGCTGGAGGAAGATCATGGCACTGGCTCTGCAGGTGGCAGGCAGCACCTCGCGCACCAGCTGAGAGGGGCTCGCTGGAGGTCATAGTCCTGCTCTCTGGTTGGTGCTGTGTCAGAGCACAGGCTGCTTCCTCCTGCTGTGAGGGGAGGCTGGGGACAACAACTATGGCCAGGGCTGGAGGTGGCCCCAGTGGGCAACAGCAGGACACTCAATGCCCAAGGGTACTCCTCATCTCAGTTTTGTACTCTCACTCACCTCATTTTCCCTGCCATGACGTCAGCTGTGCAACACCAGCCCTGGCTCCTGGCCTTGTGATGAAGCAAAATTCAGAAAGCCTGAAGTTGGTTCTGGGAAGATTGCAAAGGGCTCAGAGATAACCATAATGGCTGTAATAAGGAGCTACAGGAGAAAAATAAAACATGTTCCAAGACATTATTTTGTGTACACTAAGGAGGTTTTCATCACGGTTTGCTGAATCCTGTCCTGTTTGTGCACAGAAATTTTGGGATTTTCACATAGGTTAGTAGGCATGAAAAACTAGAGGCTGGTTTCAAAATACCTCTTTGAAAATATAGTTTAATATATTTTTACTCTTGGATTTTAAGCAGCAGTTTTGTACTAATTCTTTGGAGTCAACATGTCTTTTACTTGTGCACTAGAAGCAAGACAACAGGCTCAGCCATTTCAGAGAAGAAATAAGAACATATTTACAGAGCTCTGTGGTAAGCTTGATTAATTCTGCAGATTTCCATTTGACAAATATGGAAAGCAAGAAGCTTCTGCTGTCATATAAAATAATTACATGAACAAATTAAGAGTTCTCTATCTGAGTTTTGTTTGGAATGGTGAATGGAAAAGAGGAGTTCATTTACATGATGGTCATTATGTTGGCTTGGAAACACCAGTTCAGTCCATGTCCTGATGGGCGCACAAGTGGCTGAAATTTATATTTGGATGAAAGTTACATAACTGTGGGAAAGGTGATGCATATTATAATACATGGCAGATTTATTACCTTATATTCCCCTGTATTCCCCAACTTTGAAAGTGAAAAGTCTACCAATGACTTTATGAACATAGCACTAAATGATCCATAAAGAAATTGCACTTATATCAGAATCTATGGTCTCCATGTACATAGCTGAAAGTCAAAGCCATGCAGCTAATAGGACGGTTGCTTCCTGATGGCATTTATAACATTATTATTGAGTTCCATTAATCCTGGAAAACAGTTTGCCATCCTTAGCATCTGCAGAGCAAGCATGTTACCAAGAAATGAGGTAATGGAGATACAGCAGAAACTGTTAACATTGAAATATGGTCAAACCAAGAGGCAAGCAACAGAGGGGTGCAACACACTTCATAGCTTGAATGAACATCCATTCAGAATTTGTAGGGCTTTTTATGAAAAGTGTCTTAAAGTACTTTGAGGCCTAGAACAGCCCTGCAGGTGCCCTGCTTCTTTTCTGCTCAAAATAATTAAAACAGTGTTCTCTTCTGGCAAAATTAATTTTTACTTATGTGACTTAATTTCACTGCTGTTGTGGTTTAAGCCCAGCTGTAACTCAGAACCACACAGCTGTCACTCCCTCACCTTTCTCCACCCCGCTCCTGGAAGGATGGCGAAGAGAATCAAAAGAATGTAACTCTCATGGGTTGAGATAAGAACAGTCCAGTAACTAAAGTATAACACAAACCACTGCTGCTACCACCAATAATAATAATGATAAGGGAAAGAACAAGGGAAGGGAATATAACTACTCACCACCTGCCGACCGATACCCAGACTGACCGAGCAGCGATCTAGCTCTTCCAGATAACTGCCCCCAGTTCATATACTGGGCATGACGTGCTGTGGTATGGAATACCTCTTTGGTTAGTTTGGGTCAGGTGTCTTGTCTCTGCTTCCTCCAGGCTTCCCCTCCTCTCTGGCAGAGCATGAGACTCAGAAAGTCTTTGGTCAGAGTAAACATTACTAAGCAGCATCTAAAAACATCAGTGTTATTTGTGCTGTTCCCAGGCTGAAAGTCAAAAACACAGCACCGCACCAGCTACTAAGAAGGAGAAAAATGACTGCTACTGCTGAACTCAGGACAACTGCATTCATAGCTCTTCCTGGGACTGATATTCTGTTCCTTTCTTTTTCTGTGTGTGTGCTTGCATTTTCTTTTTTTCCAGCCTCTGTAGTCCACAAGTTCCCCATTCCCTGAAAAGCCATATTATGTAGGGCTGTTTTTTCCAGCCCTATCTGCCACAGCTTGATGATTCCTGGCATTCTCTTTCTTAATTTTTCTATTCTTGTCTTTAAGAACTCTGTAAAAAAGCCCAGCTCTGAGCAGGGCTTGAGACTTCATTGTACAACATTTGTACAACTGTTTAATCCCTTTCCCAAAGTTTTTTCTGTTTGCTAAAACAAACACCTAGGCTCTAAGATGAAAATGGCTGTTTTCCTCTACTTTTCTTGTCCCACAATCTTCTACTATTGAAGTCTCCTTCAAAAGATCTTTCTCCCCCATTTCCAGAATGATGTTTTCCTAGGTTCAGCAGTCGCAGTCATTTTTCTCCTTCTTACTAGCTGGTGCAGTGCTGTGTTTTTGACTTTCAGCCTGGGAACAATGCTGATAACACCGATGTTTTTAGTTATTGCTAAGTAATGTTTAGTCTGACCAAGGACTTTCTGAGTCTCATGCTCTGCCAGGGAGGAGGGGAAGCTGGGAGGAAGCAGAGACAGGACACCTGACTTGAGCTACCCAAAGGGGCATTCCATACCACAGCACGTCATGCCCAGTATATAAACTGGGGAGAGTTACCTGGAAGGGACTGATTGCTGCTCAGTTCAGGCTGGGCATCGGTCGGTGCGTAGTGAGTAATTGAATTCTCTCCCCTTGTTATTTCCCTTATCATTATTGTTATTGGTGGTAGCAGCAGTGGTTTGTGTTATACCTTAGTTACTGTACTGCTCTTATCTCAACCCATGGGAGTTACATTCTTTTGATTCTCCTCCTCATCCCTCCGGGAGTGGGGGGAGAAAAAAGCGGGGGAGTGAGTGAGTGGCTGCATGGTTCTGAGTTACCGGCTGGGCTTAAACCACAACAACTAGAAAGCCTGCACACACTAAATTGGCCTTGAGAAAATGCCTTTATCATTGAAAAATATGTATGCTGAAGCTTTTTTCATGATTCAAAGGAAAGTAATTTTCATAAATAGATGGTATTTTGGAGACTGGAAGTTGTAGCATTTGTAGCGTTATTTTCAATAATGCTTTTGGAAAAAACCTCTGGATGAATCTTTTCTTCCACAAAACCCCAGCAGAAATTTCTTCCATAAAACCTACAGGAGAGTTCCCCAGTCTTTGTGTCCTCCCAGAGAGGGAGTTGGGAGGAGAAGACCTTTGCTTAGGAATGATAACCAGGATACTCATAAACATGGAAGTTACTAAAAGAAGTATTAATGCGAATAATATTTTACACGTATTTTAAATCCAGGATGACATGTTTTTTACTTTTATGCTGCTGCTATCATTTGTCAGATTTTTTTTCTCTTCTTCATTAACTAATTTTGATGGGTGTTGAAAGCTTTTTATAAAAGAAGCATGTGTCATATCACTTGGATGGTAATGCTGAATTTCTTCCAGAATCTAATATAATGACTGCAGTTACAGCTCTGTTCATTACCTGAATAGATAACAAGCTTGCACTTCAGCCATCATAGCTCTTGCATATTTGAAACACGTGTGTTGACAGTTGAAAGATATCTCGAAATATCCATAATGAGGAAAAAGCCTCATCGAAGAAGTGGGTGGTATCCTATTCACTAAGGTGTTACAGGCATATAATCAATAGGTCATGGAGGAAGGAGGTCATTTTTATTTCCTAAATTATCTTGTTCACTTATATATGAATCAGACATTTATTAGCATTTAAATACTTTTTGACATTTAAGACACTCCCCTATTTCTATGAGATTTTGACACAATTACACTGAATATCTTTTTATAACCTGAATCTAGAAAATTTTTTTAAACATTTCTATATATTCTGTCAGATGTGGGTGAACTGTCAAGATTTAAAGGTTTGCTTTTATTTAAACACTCAGATGGACACGTTTACAAGTTGCTTAAGCCCTGGTTTGGGCCCGAACAAGGCATTTGCTGTTACATTTTTTAGAGGCAGTTAATGAACCCTCTGGAGCAGATGATGTGAAAATTTCTGTAATACTGTCTGCTACAAGCAACTTCCAAACCCAGGTAGGCAAGGTGGAAAATACAATACTGTGTCTGCCTTAAAGGCTAGAAGCTGAAGGGAGAGTTTCAACTGCCCAGAGATCAGAGGGGAAGCCTGCAGTAGACTATTTGAATGTTAAAACTTTTATTTCTAGATATGTCATCCCAGGTGTGAAACCAGTCTTTATGCTGATTTAAATTTTACTGAGAGATTTGACAGCAATAATAGAAATCAAGTGAAGTCATGGAAAAGAAAATGACAAGTTAAATCTTTGCATCTGGCACTGAGTCTTATATTTTGGATCTGATCTCTATTCACAAAGTTTTCCTCAAATCAAGAAAGCTTCTCTGGGTGTCTTACTAGCACCTAAGCAGAGGTACTGTTGTGCCAGATGCACTGTTTATATGTGGGTTTCTAAAGGAGTAAGAAATACCTAACCTTTTTAATGAAGGTCTGGCATTTCTTCATTTTACTTCAGACTGTTGAATTGCAAATTTCCTACAATCATGAGTATCTTGTTAAAGCTGTAGCTAAATACATCTGAAGGCTTCTGTCAAGGTTGGCCTAAGATATCTAGTGCTTAGTTTACAAGGGTCTGTTATCACTTCTTCATGTTTAGGTTGTGTGCGAGGTGAGCAAAAAGAAGTGAAAGGAGCATATTTCTTTGTTTTGCAAGGAAGGACAAACGAAACAGCTACGGCATAATAGACCTTGAAGCACATCAGCTGCACCATCTCTTGGGAAAGAATTCAGTACATTTCCTCTCATCAGCTACCCACTTCTCCCCCTCTGCCTCACTACAGCTGTGTGAATAAAGGATTCTTTTTTCCCTGAAAGTTTTGAACATTGGAAAAACAAAGCACCTTTTGAGGCCAAGCCAAGACTCATTTTAGCTTCTTGGGGAATCAAGAGCTTTTTTTTTTAAAAAAAGCCACTTTAGCTTAAACAAAACATTACATTTGTCAGAAAGTAAAACATTTTGATTTTAAACCTTCTTCTGTTATGAAGGTGTCATAATGAAAAGCTTTTTCAATTAAAAAATAAATCAAAGCCTGGTTTTGTTTATTTCCAATCTCAGATCTACTTGTTTTTTCTTTCAGTCATGTTTTAATGCAGTTAAAAGTTTTGTAAAATCAGTGCACAGTTTTGAAACCTTGTTAGTGCTCCCACAATTGTGGTTTTCTTTGAAAACAATCCAACATATTTGCCACAGGTTGTATTTACTTCTGGTCCACTAATCTGTGCATCCACAGATACTGTTTGGGACTGATTCAATAACTACAATTATCTGTACCCCCTCTCACCTCCCTCCGCCTTTTGTTTTTCAAGGAAGAAAACTGCACCAAATCCTTTCATTTTCAGGACTTCAACAGAAAACTATGAAGTCTCTGTTCTAGGGTAATAAGGAACTTTTGGTCCATCTTCTGACCTTTCAGCTTCAGTAGCTGAAGGTTTTTGATGCTGATGTTCCTGCAGTATCTTGGTGGATTTCTGCTCCATGGCCCTCTTTTCACAGTGCCCTAGAACCAGCTGCCTACAGAATAGAGTGGGATTATCAAAGACACAATCTGAATCCGGTTAACTCATTTTTAAACCCCCAGTATAAGAACACAAATATAATGCAAACAGTGTAAAACAGCATTAAAGATTTACATTTTTAAAACGGTTTAAAGCTAAATAAATAAAAACCATAGCCTTACTAAAATGAGCTAGGGAACTGAATCTTCCTTGAATTCTCCATAAACAAGGACTACCCAGCACTTTGCTTGCTTCTAAGCCCACTACCAGGATTTACTTGTTTCCTGAGGTTCAGATACATCCTGCCCTGCCTATTTTCTTCAGGTGTGCAGCTGTGCATGCCAGTGTGGGCTTTTCCATCATACTTATTAGTCTTATACAAAGCAGCTGTTACCTCTTTCTGAGCAGCAAGCAGGTTGCCAGACAGCCTGAGGGCTAACCATCTGACATCCATATTTTGATCTGAATAGGTCCGTGACTCATGCTTTCAGGGGAATACAGTGGCAGGTAGGTTTTGCCTCCTTTTGTGCAGATGATAGATGAAATTTCATTTCCTACTGCAGCTGGACAACCAGTACAGTTGTATTTCTTTTATAAACACCCCTTCTCCCTACATATTTAGCTTCACTGTTTCACTTACTGGTAATACATGCTCATGAAATACTGCACAAATAACATTACTGTTTAGTAACTTAAAATGAAATCTATTACTCACAGCCAGTTTAATTCAGGAATAAGAAAAAATGATGTGAAGGAACTTCTAGAAAAGGTTTTCAGTAGTTTTTAATATAATGCCTCATGATAAGAATGTTCTGGCTGGGGAGAAAGGTACATTATTATTTGTATTCTAGTTGTTTACAAGTACTCCAATGTGAACAGGCTAGGCACTGTGGGGAGGTCATGAGTTTGCTGTTCTCCCAGACAGCTTACAGCCTTGGCAGGAAAAGCATGGTGGGAAGCAGGCTGGGAGAGTGAAGAGATGTGCTCAGGGACAGTCAGCAAAGCCAAGTATAAGTCCCCAGCTTTTGATTCTCCTGCCCCATGTTGAATGCCTGAAAAAATCCTAGGAATCCTAGGGAAAAGGTGATTGAAATCTGTAGATAAACCACCAGAAACAATCTTTTTGCTCTTAGAATTATAAAGGATATATTTTTGCTGCTCCCAGGTTTGTGCAAGCTCCTCAATTCATAAATACTTCAAATCTGCCTAATTTATTCAGAAGTAATTTTGACACTTAAGAAACCCTTTCTTTACTAAAAGAGTAAGAAATAATAACTATTATTTATGTTTAATAAATATTAAATCTTATATTTAATAACTATACCTAAATCCTTTGCTGTGTTCTCACCTGTATGCTACATACTTTCCTTGGCCTGGAACCAGTCCTTTGTTGTCTGAATTATAGCATCTGTGTATTGTCATAAATTAGCATAAGCAATCCATATAAGGAAAATTCCACTGATTAATTGATTCTGAATAATTCTTTCTGACTAATGAGATATGCACATTAAGGAAGAGATGCAGCACTGGGTTTGCCTTTCAACATGCCCAACTTTATTCATCTGACTAAGCTGCTCAGAATCGCATCCAGCTGTAGCATTGCACATTCAACACTAATATACTGAAAATGAAGCAATAAAGCAGCCTCATCAGTGCATCCCTAGTCTAAATTAGTACATGAGAAATAAATAGTCATAAACAAATCACTGTGAATAATAAGATACTTCAAAGCATTGTCAGGTCCATTTGATTTTTTTTTTCTTTTATATTGTGTTAATTAGGCAACATAAGGAAAACTTAATGACGACTGCTGTTTTAAAACAAGTTCAAATTTACACGTCCACCCTGCTTCTGAGTGTTTCCCACTCTCTCACTGTGTCAGGAGAATGAGTGGGCTTATTCAGTGTTAGTGTAGAAAAATACCCATTTGCCTTCTTTTTTCCACATGCCAGCTGTATATTTGCACTTCGAGTAGTTCTTCTGAGCTTTCATGAAGCAGATATTTAGAAAACAGACACTTTACTCCCTATCTCATCATCTTCCTTGAGCAGCTACCCATTCCCAGACCTTTTTTTTGACTTATGATTAACACATATGTTTAAAAATGCTGAACGCCTCTTTCTTCACCCTCTCAGCTGTAATTTCCAACACTTCTTCAATTTGAACAGTGATTTTTAAGATGAAGTGGATATAGGATTGTGTAAAGCAGCACAGTTTTAAAAGATCAATGCATATCTTCTGCACCAAAACACTGGAGTTCTTAGGGTTTCTTCTTCAGATTGAAGCCTTTATTTCTTTTTCAGCACAGCCAAAATGTAACCTAGCATCAATACTGTGTAACTTTCTGCTGGATTCCCTAGAACATATCTTTATGATCAGTGTTGAATGAACTCAGTGCAGTAGCTGCATAAACAATTTTGTTGGTATGAATCTATACATATAGGATACGAAGTGCAATGAAACTACTGATACTCTGCGTAGGGAAAGAGGCTTAAAGGTCCTCTACTGAGACTATTTCCTAAAAGAAACAAGCTTCCTTAATGACAATCTCAAAGAGCTGATAAAGCCAAAACATAACTATGGGCTATTAGTTAACAATTATGTTTCACCATCCACAAGTTAAGTGTAAGAGATTACAGTTCAAAGACAGTGGAGAGGTCCATTGATTTTAGTGCAATTTACATGCATCTCAGGATAACTGGATCTCCATAATAACTCCAGTAAACAGCACTGAAACAAACTCTTTAAAATCATGGGGAGGCGAATCAATGTTTTAAAGAGTGAAATATAAAAGAAAGTGTAAACATAAGTGCAAGTGATCCAGGAATCAAAGGTTTGAGCCCAAATTCCTCGATACTTCAATGCTATTTACCATAACCTAT
>JANHGB010047520.1:0-19984 GCA_026283785.1 Coracopsis vasa
AGCTGGCATTCTATGATTCTATGAATCTATTACGCAAAGCATAAGTAAATAACGCTTTAAACCATGACAGAGCCGTGATGTGTGTCACCAGTGTAAGTATTGTGGAAGAGACTCACTTTTTTCTTACACAGGATTGAAGAATTAGCTTCATTCTTGGGTTAAAAACCTGAAATCATTACAGGCTAAAGCAAAATAGCCAGCTTCACTCAAGAAAGTGAGAAAAATGGCTGACAAAACAGCAATAGAAAGTATGGCTCAATATATTGTGTCATTCCAAACAAACAAACAAAGCTATTAAAAAAAAGAAAAGAAAATAACTTTGTAATGAACATTTGTGATATATTTTCAGACTGAGAAAACAGTCTACAGAGCTTTTGACTGTTTACCCAAAGATAACAATCCTAGCAGCAGGTAGACAAGACAACACTGAAGGTATGTTGTTGGTTTTGAATCCTTGAATTAATCTGGCTTGGTATAAAAACTATATAAAAGGGAAGACAAGATCAGCAGGAGACCTCATTTGGGTAACCTCTCACCTCCAGTGTAGCTGATTTCACGGCAGTGGGACAGGCAAACAGGAGAAGCTTGATTTAATGATGACAGTAGATATTTCCATGGCAGAGTTGCCTGGTAGACTGTTCACTCAAAATTCTTCCTTACCCATGCAAAAAAGGATTATACACATCAGGTCAAACACAAGGATGCCTTTTTTCACTTTTAAAGAAGAAAAAACTACAAGAGATATACAAATTCAGATACGGCAGACGTGGCAGAAAATTTACAATTTATTTGTACAATCCCCCAGGATTGTTTCCGCCACACTTCATGAGTATTCTATCAGTTACTTTATGGGGCATTGCCTAATTTCAGTTACATATCATCGGAAATGGAAAAGAAAAAGAAGAAGACACTAAAAAAGACATTGATTCTGAGCTACAAATCTTCCAGAGGAATTACTGCTAAGACTTTGGTTCAGTTCGCTTTAAAAATGAAGTATTGTTTGCAAATCCAAATTCTGCATATGGGTTGTGATTTTGAATATAAATTCTCACCATTTCCCTGTACCAATCACGGCATCCTACACTGATTTTGGTGTGATACCTGTATATAAATATATTCTTAAAACGCTTCCCACAATGACACCGAATACCAAACTACATCAATTTCTTTAGTTATCTATAACTTTGTTTTTGCTTATTATGTGCATTTATTGTATGTATACAAAATACAGTTTAGAGAATTTATATACAAGGATTCAACAGTGTTACACAAAGGTGACAATAATGTCTCATTTAGGGGTAGTAGAGAATATATGGATATCTGCCCATGGTCAAAACAGACATTACATCTGAATCTGTAACCTGAATATAGGGATTCTGTTTTCCTTGCCACTTTACATGTGAACATGCCTCATGTCTAATCACCATGTAGTGTAAGGATGCTTCTACACCATTTAGGACAATTCAGATCACTCCTGTCAAGAATGACTCATACAGATAAGGCAACAGGTTTATCAAGAGATAGTTGCCATGGCAAACAGGTAGCGAGTTCAGTTTTGTATGAATCAAAAGAAGAGAAATAACCACCAAAATAGCTAGGCCCTATCTGCAGTACATTATGTGGGATTTTTCCTCTGCAAATACTAGTGAGTCGGTGCTATCCAAATCACCGAGTCACACTGTGTACTTCAGATTCATTTTGATCAAGAGATATTGTAATTTCAGTAAGTTCTACTATTGATGAGCTACAAAAACACCACATCCCTCTCCAAACACTTCCCTTAAGTACTGTAATGTTCATGCAGTTAGCTACTTTTAGCCCAAAACAGATTATTCTCAAATAGGATCAGCAGTCAGAATTACAATACAATGCATAATAAACTGTCATTAACTATTAACTGCTTTGATTTCAAAAGACTTCAGGGGGTCTATGTGTGATACACATACTCAAGATATATAATCTTTAAAGCAAGGCAACAGTATTATAAGATGACAAATGCAATCAAGAATATCTCTGCCAGAATAAGAAAAAAAACCAAACAAACCACCCCTAAGCCCCCAAAACACACCAAACCAAGAAATTTCAGCCTATTCAACAGCCTTGTATTTCATTTGCAAAAAATTAACAGACAATACATGAAACATGTTTCATATCAATTTGATCCACTGCAAACCTTCTCTGATGAAAATGCCTTTAAAATTGCACTAAAATAATATTATTGCTTCGGTGCTTCTGATATATGTTACATTTACTCAGATTGCCAATCAAGTAAACTTAAGCAAATCATTCACTAAATTCTGTTGTTTTGTTTCTTTCCCTTCCTTTCTAAATTCAATTTCTGGAAACAGAATTTAAAGGTCAAGCTAAGTTATTTCTGGCTTCTCTACTGACTTCGAGTGAAACATGTTCATGTCCCACAGGCTATAATTTACCTATCACTCTCCCTAAGTAAACGATCACCTTGGCACTATCTTTCTGCTTATATCCTCCCTCCCCACTTCACTAAATAGGAAGCAGCTATCTCCTTTCTCATAGAATCCAAGACCAATTATTCTCAATGGTATCCAAGTTTGAAGTTTGTTGTTTCTCTTTCAGATCCAAAAAAGAGGTTTCTGTGATCAAATGCCACTTTGCCAACTGTATTAATCATTCCAAGAAAATAATCACCTGTACCTATAATTCCAACCTAGCATTTGGTAAGACATATGCAGCCAGTTTTATCAACAGCTCATGTAGTTGTTTTAATAAGTCAAAATGAGACAGAGATGAAGACATTGCCCCACTTTCTACATCCTCTCAAATTATTTTATAGCATTTGTACAGATTACATTGCATAGCTGCTCAAGTGCTGCAACTGAGATTTGCGTGTAAATGAATAAAAGACATCACAGGTTAAAACTTCAGTAAAATGCTAGCAAGAGTTAAATTCTGTTTCAATCCTTGGACAGTTGAGTCACATGGTTGCTACTGAATGTGGTCTTTGCCTCAAGCCTTAAGCATTTCCTTGTAATATGTTTTGATCTGTAAAGGAGGAATGTATAAAATAACTAGAAAATATTGTTTCTTCACTCATGGTGGGGGAAAGAAGGGAAAGTAAGATTCAGTTTGCCTATGTAGTGGAGTCAAAGAACCAAGTGTACAAAGGAAAATGACAGCAGTGGCACCAAAACTGACGACTATTTACTTACTACAATATTACATTCATACACTGAAAATTTCACATGAAAACTGGACCCTTTTCCGGTTTTAGTTACTTAGCTTTAAAGGAGCTAGCCATTTGCCATACAGGTTTTGTTAAAAATCCAGTCATCCAGTGAAAACCAGAACATTATCAACCTAGCCTAGCAATTTTTGCAAATTTTATCTTAAATGAATTTTCCAAGTGAAGCAAATGTTCTAAATAACAAAGCAAGCTTCTTCCATTTCTGTTCTATATCATCCCAGTGTGTTTAAAGTGCTAATGTTTTGAGTAAACCCCACACACTATCAGAAAGTGAAGGACTTGCTAAATAAATCACTAATTGTACAAGATCATCTATTTACATATATTCAAATGTTTCTAAAATAGAAGCAGATAGGAAGATAACAGGCAGAACAGGATGAGGCAGGGAAACAGAAAGAGATAATAAGCCTTTCATGTGGACAATATACTCAACCTACCAAGCACTGCAGTAAGATTTTTTTATATCTATTCCTATACCATTTCTGAGTAATAAAAAGGTGAAAAATGCAAAAGAAAGGTATCTTACAGAGACAAATGCTCAGTCTCTTAGGGTGGCATTAATGCAGACTTTTGCACGAGGACTCTAATCATTTACGGAGTCTGAAATTGATAAGGAAAACTTGAAACTAATAAATATTAACCATTTTCTCTCAGTTCTCACGAAACTGCATTTTTGTTCTGAACAAGACTGGAAAATAGCAGGGGTAAATGAAGCGCTCTTCTTGTGCTGTTTACCAAGCTGACACAAAAAGCACCGAAACCTCAAAATTTTCTGAAATCTGATATCTTTCTTATTACTTCCATAAAGAGGCAAGAGATTCAGAAAAAGAAAACAAAACCAAACTGTAAGTAGGTCTTCATTAGGAAACCAGGTTGCATTTTAACTCACTAAAATCATGTCACTGAAAATACTGGCTGTGAACACACAGCATAGATAAGGTGGACCAAAATTTTCAAAACTCTCACTGTGCCTTTTGAGCGTTGACCCTAGTTTACCACGTGATCCTGTAGTGTCCGTATAACCTGTTGTGATGTCAGCATTTTATACTTACCCTCATAGTCCTGACTAATAGTTAAATAATAAGGTTTTGCAGTGAAGACGAACTATTAGCCTGTTTATATGCACCACTTCAGCAAACTGAATGGCTTATAGGGGATATGGTATGACTAACAGGAGGTGAAGGAATGAAACATATTTATGTCACCACATTTCAAATTAATCTTGCAGTTAAAAAGATAGTATGACTATAATCTGACACAATTCTGTTCTCTTCATGGTGACCAGTCCTGTGTAAAGTTACCATGCAAAGGAGACCAAATTCTAGAAAGCACTGGATCAATCCTGGTGAAATACCAGTCTCAGATTCCATGGGTTAGATTTTGAGTGAAGAATCTCCTCAAAAATTACTCACCCAGAGTCTGATAGCTAAAGTAAATCCAAGTAAGGAAAAAACAGAATTATAATAGGTGAATAACTAATAAAAAATAATAGTTCATGGTAGGATGCAGTAAGGATACTCTAACATTCTTATCGACTTGCCTAATCCTAGGAAAATCCTTTAATTTGTTTTTATAGATCATCACTCTGCAGTACAGCAAGCAGAGTTTGTGCATAAACAAGATGACCTAGTTTTCAACATCTGCAAGTCTTAGCTTGAAGCTTGTTTGTTACTTGAAAAGGCAATTAAAATTTAAACAAGTGTGAAACAAACTCTTATTTTCCTTTAATTTATCTGGAAAAAAAAGAAAAAAACCAAAACAGATATGCATTAACTAATAGTCAATTAAAAGTCACATAAGAATTCACAATAACAGGGGATAATTAACAGTCATATTATTTGAGATTAAAACAAATCACAGACCAAAACTAAAATGTATGCAGAAATATACAAGAACAGTAAAGGTAAACATGTGAGCAGACTTGGTTAATTCTTTGCAATCATAAACCATGTAAAGGAAGTGTAATTTCACAAAACATCCTTCAAGTAATAAGCTCTGAGCTCATGAAAAAAAGCAACCTGTATATTTTTGCATGGAATGAATTAAAAATCCAGGCACTCAATTTGCAGAAGACAAACACCTCACATGAAAGCTGACTTTTAAACATCAGTATTTACATAGACAAACTTATTCCAGTTTTATTTGTAATTTTTTCTCATTGCATCTGCATCTGTTATTATTTAACTATGCATTTCTGGATTGATCACTGCTATTTATTGTACTTGTTACTTATTAGAAGCTGAAAAGTGATACACAAACCAAATCAATTTCTGTTCCAAAGAGCTTGTAAGCCAGACAAACACAGGGAAACACAGGAAAAACTGTCAAAGAGCCAAGGGGCACCCACTTTTCAAGGAAGCTAAAGAACCCCAGTAATTAATACTTCCCAGTGTCGCGAAAAATGTTCTGGAAGACAAAGGTGCCAAAACTCATTGAATGTTACACTAACAAACTATTCTGAGTAAATTATTTTATCCACCTGAATACTGAAGCAATGTGATTATCATCTACAAAGTCTTACATGTAGAGGAAACTCTTTTTACATTTTTAGATGTAAAGTGTTAAGAGATAGTATGGTTTGCACACTATTCTCTTTAATATCATAATCGAGTAATGGATGTAAAGCCTAATACAGAATCTTAGAATTCTTGTAGAACATTTGCATACAAAAACGTTTTAACTACGGCTCTGTAAAGTCACCCTTCTTTAAATAAGATTTTTATACCTTCTTTTACTCTTATGTGAAGGATTTACTACAACTATTACTAGAATACTGGATAAAATACTAGTATCAAAATCGCCTTGAGAAATAAAAAATAAGAAGAATTAAAAGGTGGGGGAAAAAAAATCTTACAAACTTCTCTGATTCACTATATTATCACGCACCTGAGATTACATACACTGGAATTAAAACTGCCTCATTCCAGTATCCTTCTCACCATTAGTACAGCTTCATATCTTAAAAGATACTTCTTTAAATAACATACATCTTGTTATCAAAGGATTCTGCCTTAGTGTAAATTATGTTTAGATTTCTTATTTTTACCATTCCCTCATTCTCCTAAGTGATTCATTTGCTTATGGTACCTGAGAAAAGATTACAGGTTAGCATTCCGGACCCTATTAGCCAGCAGACCATTTCCCTTCTAGAGCAGCACCTCTGGGCAGATGGTCTGGCAAGCCAGTTCGCTCCATCTTGATTCTCCCCAGACAGGGAGACAAGTGATTCATCCCTCCTGGCAGATAAGCTGCTGACATTTCATCTCTGTTTCCTGGGTTAGCTGACAGATTGTTGACATGATCCTTTTATTTTCTCCCTATTCACTTTACATTAGAGCTCGAAACTTTAGCAGGTGAACACTCGCTTTCTGCTACAGTCTGCTATCCCATAGAGTCAACTTTAGCAGTAGTTTCATTTTCAGACCATAAAAGTTAAGCATGTATATTAAAAATTTACATTGTAAAACTCAGTTTGACAAAAAATCAGAATGCCCTGAGGAAAAAGGCATCACAAGTCATATGAGATACATATTAATTTCACATACGGATGTTATTTATCAAGGAGAGCAAATGACTTGTCAAAGATTTCTTAAGGCACTGAAAAAAGAGACTTACTAACAGATCTTGCTCCATAAAAAATATTAAATTAGACCTCTTTTTTAACTTAAATGACAAGCAGTTAAGTTCTGTAAGCGAAAGCATTTTAAATTCAGGATTTCCCAAAGGGAATGCACCTTTTAAAAGCAAAAAACTGACTTAAGTAACTTTGGGAGTATAAGGTTCAGATCCAAAAGTTCTATCTAGGTTTAAATAAAGAATATATTATAAATTTTAATGATGCTTGGCAGATCCATAAATTTTAAGCAAGTTAATCTTGAGGTTGCTCAACTGTACAACACACAAAAAACTTACTTATATATGGCATTACACAAATAAATCTTCCTAGGACTGGAACCTTACAAGCCCTACAGGATATGGAGAGAGGGAGGACAGGCTGAGACACAGGGTTAGCAGGGTAAAAACAGACCACTAGTGCTCTAACAAGCAGGGAAAGCAATCACTAACCACTCTAAGACAGGACTCATAAACTTCCAGCACCAATGGACTACATTACATGGCAATCAAAAAAGTGGAAAGCCATTTGTTTAGCTGCTGTTTACTAAAAACTCACTAAATTGTGATTGTGCTTTAATACTCAGGGAAAAAAAAACAACAAAACAAACCAACCAAACAAACCAACCAAAAAAACCCCAAACCCCAACACCCAGAGTTTTGCATTGTGATTGTGTTATTTCTAAGTTATTATGACATATTATCAAGATACAAGCTGACAGGATTTTTAGCTCTAGATTCTCACTTCTTTGCCCTCAACCACCACCAGCTATACTTTGATCTCTGTAAGTATCAAGTAAGGATCATGCAAGTACACAAATAATACAGAGTTTCCAAATTTAATTGTCTCCTCCCCAACTTCAACACAAACAATGCACTTTTTGTAACATATATTACCATCAAATACAACTTTATAGTTCTTCTGATATTTTATAAAAGCTTTATGTTATTTGGCCACTATTTAAGATGCACTTTAGTACTCGTAAAAAAATTAAATTCTAGTTTTCTAGGGGACATCTGCAAAAATAAAATATTCTGTTACATTCTTATTCTGCTTTTTTATGTTCATGATATTGTGAATCGAAAACACTACTCCCCTTTAAGAAACAGATAACCCTTCTGGGAAGGTGAGCAAATTTAGTAATTTATAGCAAGAAAACATTTAGTTAAATTAATTAATTAAACAATAACCTATCTGAAATGTTTTCATATGACACCATCTACATAATGATTGAAGTATCAAGGAAAGAAATTAACATCATTAAATGTTGAGAAGTCCTTACAATCTGTATTATCCCAGTATGAACTTACCTTTCTAGTTAGTTATTCTAATGTTGCAAGGAGAACAAAGTTACCAGTATTTCATTCCTGTTATATCTAAATTCTGAAAGAAGGATGCTTTCCACTGTAAATGGGTTCACAGTATGCATTCAGTCAATGTATTTAAATTAACTCTATACTACAAAGGGGAACAATTTCTTCATGTCATTTTCTGACTGGTTATATACTTGGCCTCCTCCAGGGTAAATGCCTTTTTCCTTCATTTTATTTACATGCATATAAAACCAACCATTTTAAGATTTTACATACTTATCAATATGCACAGGAAGCATGCTCACCCATTATAAACAAGGATAGTTGAAAAGTGAGATGTTTTGCAGCATCCTAATCACTGCCTAAACTTTTATATACTCCAGGAATTCACAGAATTCCATCTTGTGCAGATCCTCCTCTCTAGGCTAACATTGCCTATTTTCTGTTTCTTAGGCTTGAACAAATACTGCTTGCACACAGTTAAAAAGGTCTCTGTAAAAGTTATTTGGGATAGCCTCTAAAAATAAACCACAAACTTACTTTGCTGAAGCACATAATGAACTACTTTCTCAGTACATTTGTTCCTTCTCAGTTTTAATGGGAGTTGTTGGTGAATGGCACTCAGCACTGGATCCACCAGAACTTCACTCTTTATGACACAGCACCTAATGGGACAATAGAAAAGAGTTGGTTTGAATAATAATTTTTTTTTTTTTTTTTTTTTTTTTAAAGAGGGGATGGGATAGGACAGGGAGGAGGATTTTCCCACCAGCTTCTAGGTTTGAATTCTACATGTTTGTGAACACAGACTATTTCTGGTGAAACTGCAAGATTGATTCACTACACATTTCAGAATTAACTGTACTGAAATGGAACACAACTGTTGAAGAGTAAACTAGATGACTGAAATCTTACTATGGTTATAGATCAGTTTACTAATATACGAGAAAGATTTGAATCTAGTTAAATTCCATAATGATCAAAATTACACATATGAATTTATTACTCAGCTGTCCACTAAGTTTCTAAGTATCTGAAAGTTATGCTAAGCACTGTCGGCAAATTTAGGTACTAGAATCAACAAGAACTTTGATCCCAGAACCAAACCACAGGGAATTTGATACACATAGAATCTCCTCTTTGTGTCTGCAGAGGGGGATGTTCCATTGCAGTATCAATGATTTCACGTGCTTGCATAAATGAAGTAGATTTCTTAGTTTTCACAGCATATCATGGTTTTTACCTAAAAAAATTTTACAGCTGCATCCCTGCTCTCTCCCCTTATTCCCACGCCCCATACCTCCCCATCTTTTTATATTTTAGAAAATGGAGACCTGCAAGTAAATTCACTTTGTGGTCAAAAGAAACACAATGTTTCCTTCAAATGCATGGTAGGATAGCTCAAAGTGCCTGTAAAATGTGCTCACTGATGCAAATGCTTAAAACATTATCTACTGCCAGTAGCTGCACCACTGGCAGTAGATTACAAGGGCAGAAAATTTCTAGCCACTACAGCAGAAAACCGACACTTTATACATGCTTGCAACTAGGCAGAAAAGCCTAGCAAAAAGAATAAAAGCGTTTTTAATACATATGATAAAAATCAGGGTTTAGATACAAATTTTCATACACCACAAAATCTTATCTCACTTGGATGGTGCTGATGAATAAAAACATTTAACGAAATTATGTTTACTAGAGGTTTTTACTTACCTGTACAAATGGACCTTTAAAATCTGAAAAAGAGATTCTAAGATCTATAGGCTTGACAGCAAAGAAAACACGTTAGCCACTTTGCTGTTATAATTAGTATAGTTCTCAGTTTTCAGTTTCTCTAAGCATTAAATATATCAGATTGTTTATAAATTTTTCCATCACACCTGCTTATATTAAGTGAAAATGGTGTTGTGCACACATTTTATTAGGCCATTCTTTCTTTTTACCATCATACTGCAGTGCCAGATGAGCATTTCCCATCACCAGCTGACAGATTGGACCTATGAAAGCTGAAACTCAAAAATTTATTTCATGGATCTCTACAGAGCAGTAAAGTCCTGTCAGGAAAGATACCAGAATCCGCTGGTTTAAGCACAATCCTACGAGTTTATGGGGAAGCACATGAGCATAAGATGCATCACTGCTGCAATGACAGATTCCACCACAGCTTCTTTCCACATTTCAATCTCATTAAGAAGAGCTGCCTGTGATTTATGCATGTACTCGGCCACTGTGATAATTTTTTCCCACCATATTATCTCAAGGCAAGAGAAATTGCAGGATCATTTAGGTTAAATGGGACCTCTTTGAGATCATTTAATTCAACCCCCTTGTGCAAGTAGGATCACTCAGACCAGGTTGTGCAGGATTGTGTCCATACAGCTTTTAAATATCTCCACAGATGGAGACTATATAACCTCTCTAAGCAGCCCATTCCAAAGTCTGACCATCCTCACAGTAGAAGAGGGTTTTCTTTTGTTCAGAAGGTATTTCAAGTATTTTAATTTGTGCCCATCACCTCTTGTCCTATCAGTAGGCACTGCTGACAAGAGACTAGCTCCCTCATCTTCACTCTCTCCCAGTAGGTATGTAATATAAGACCCCCACCGAGCCTTCTCTTCACCATATTGAAAGTCCCAGTTCTGTCAGCCTCTCTTCTGATCACAGATGCTCCAATCCCTTGATGATTGTTGTGGTCATTTTATGGATTCATTCATGGAAGTCCACATATTTCTCATACTGGAAAGCCAAGAAGCAGACATGGTACTCCAGATATGACCTCAACAATGCTAAATACAGACGAAAAGGATCACCTGCCTCAGCCTGCTGTCAGTGCTCTTCCTACTGCAGCCCAGGATGTTGGCTTAGTTTGCATGAAAGCACACTGCTGGCTCATGTTCAACTTAATGTCCACCAGAAAATCCCCAAAATCCCACTCTGCAGAGCTGCTTTCCAGCCATTTGGCCCCAACAGGGACTGGTAGGCCTTGGCACTGCCCTTTGTTGAACATCACGGGATTCCTGTCTGCTCAGTTTTCCAGCCTGTCCAGATCCATCTGAATAGCAGCTCAACCACTTGGTATATATTGTTGTGTAGCAAATCCTCATCATTTTGCAAATTTGCTGAGGGTGCACTCTGTTCCATCACCAGGTTATTAACAAAAAGGTTGAACAGTACTGGCCCCAGTATCAGTCCCTGGGGTACACACCAATTAGTGACTTGCCTCCAACTGAACTTTGTGTTATAATGTTATTCTTCAGCAAATAACAAAAGAACTTCGGTTTGCTTGCTTCAATTTTTTTTTTCCTTGGTTCAGCAAATTCCATAAATATTAATACACATGCTATCAATTAAATGACTTTTTAATACAGTTTTTCTATTTGATAATCTGCACTCAAAAGAAATTTCTGCAGCAAAATGAAGAGGAAATCCAAGTAATACAAAGCCCAAGAGCACATGGATTTAAAGCAGAGACTATCTAACACAGGTTGAAGTTATTGTGTCCTCTATCTGTGGCACTAATTTCTAAAGATGTTTTTATACTGCTATCTTTGTGCTATTAACAATACTATGCATATTTTATCACCATTTCCCTTTTGACAGAACTGGGTCTCCATAAACATGTACAGATCTGGAAGCAGACTAAAAGTGAAAACAAACATCTCAAATGTTAGCCAGCATATAAAAGCTAAAACATTGTTTTTACTATTATTGGTATTGAATTATATAAGGACATTACACTGGATTTTCTTTTTGATATTAGTAACACAATAAGAAGCCAAAATTTGTAAGACCCTTTTCTTCTGAAAGCGAAGCTGCTGTTAAATTCTGTCACAAACCCCTTAGACCTGCTAGTAAAGTATGTAGGAACATGCTTGAATTCTGACTCTATAGGCTACAGGATCTTTGCCATAAGTCCAAAGAGTCTTACTATTCATAATCCCATATTTTAATTCATTTAGTTTATGCAGTCACTGATGTATTTTTTAAGACCATTATCCAGACGAATACTTAAAGTTGCTTGTATCATATTCCTGGTACCAAGATTTTCTGCAGATAAATTCAGGTACTCCAACACCATTAAGGTCTATGTCACTAGACTCCTACCAAGTGCCTTTTAGACCAAACAGATCTAAAGGTAAACTCAATTTTTAAAAATAAAGAATTAAAAAAAAAACAAAAAAAACAAACACACAAAACCCCCACCACAAACAATCACCAACACCACACACTGCTCTATCAGGCTGGGGATGTGAGGGAGAAATGAAGTAGCAGCCGAGAAATACCCTTGTAAAAACAGAGATTTAGGGGTTTTTTTAAATTCCTCCATGCCTTAAGTGATGTCAGGAAGTTCTGGAAGGACCAGACTTAGAAACCTGATTATGCTATGTCAGTTTCTACCATACTAAGCAGAGTTCTGCTGTCAAGGATTCACAAAGTCCTTCATCTAGCTCAAGGCATAGATAATTTAACTTTGCTGAGTCCAATGTATGCAATCAGCAGGGTAAAAGTAGTGTGTAAGCTACATTTCTGGAGCCAAGGCTGCCCAGTCCAATAACTAGATTCATACTGTGTAATAAATCAATTCCTTACTATTTGTAGATGTTAAGGGATTTGATCAATGCTGTAGCATCCATTTTGCACTTGTATCTAGCTGGGTGTTATTCCCTTCCCACTCAGAGTATTTATATCTGTGTATGTACTAGATCTGTTGCAGTACTTCATTAAATGACTTAAACACCTTAAAAATGCTGTACATACAACAGCTGCTGTTATTCTTAGGGAAATACAATTTGTAGAATTAGCTATTTAAAACAAAGCCCACAAGACAACATTTTCAAAATGAATCGTGTTAGATATCTGCTTAATAGATTATGTTAATCTTCAGCAAAACAAATACATTATTAAATATCAGTTAAAAAATATAATGCAGTGGAATATATTAAAACATCTGGATAGCTGTAAAACATCTATGGGTATCGTGACTGAAATATTTTACTATTTGAGAAGAAAAAATTAAGTAATACAAATACATACACAAAATACAAACTAGATAAAATAACACTGAAAAGAACACTTCTCATCTATAGTACCTACTGAGATAGTTTCTACTGATGTCTGTTTCTCATTATTTGTACAGAAACTGTTGAGACTTTTGCACCTAAAATTAGACTTGCTCTTATCAGTTATGTTTCAATTGGCTGCGACATCCTTTCAGCCACCCCTACGCTGCACTCTTGTGAGCTAGTATGGTAATGCAATAGCTCAAGATGACTCAATAGTGTGCAGGGTCTTCAACACAAAGATGCATAATGGGAAAGGAGTGACACAGCAGCTGCATGCATGTGAGAGAGTTCCTTGGCCTTAATTTGCTGCTGCTGGAGAATTCAGCAAGAAAAAGAGATTTAACACACCTGCAAGCTTTCTTTTGTGAACTGGCACTGTAGATCAGGACCACTAAATAATTATTTTGCAAATAAAGCAGACAAGAGAAAGCTGTCAGACAGACAAGCTTTAAATATCATATTATGGTTCAATAATAACTATTCATAGAATGATCATGAAAAAGAGTATTTTCATTTTAAGTGGAAATAACCTAAAATAACTCATTATGCAATCAGAACTCTTGGCTATAACAGGAACCAAGGTATTCCAACTCCTTCACAATAATGTGTGTTTCCTCACTTTAAGCATCTCTGTGCCTATCCTGGCTATAATGACTGTGATCACAGTAGTACACTTAACCAAATCTGGTGAACTGTACCAATAATCTGCTGGACATTACCTGGATCATGCAGACATTTCCAATTTCATAATCAATTGAACTTATGTTTTTAAGGTAGGACCGATAATCTTTAAATCATCTTTAAAGGCATTTAAATAACATGATATCTCTACTGATATGCCAGGAAGTCAACATTTGAAAAGCCTGGGCAAGGCTGTTCAACTAGTTTTCAGTTATTCAAATCAGATGTTTATTTGCATATGTTATGCTAGTAATAAAATGCAGTGAGGAAAAAAGGAAAAGAATTGATAGAAGATAATCTTAAATAGTTAGAACTACAATAGCAGTAATCCATAACTATATAAATGGAAACTCTAGCTGCAGTCCTTTGTGCAATGTCACTAATGGTTGCTGTGGAAATAACAATGTCATTAATCCAAAACTGCAAGCAAGGAGTGTCTGGAAACTCAAAGCCCAGTCTGCAGCATCTCTAGTGTTAAATTTCTAATGTTAAATTTTATTTACAGGATTGTGTTTTGCACCCATAAATCATATTCTCTCAATCCTCTTTTCTGCCTCCCACCCAGCTGCACCTCCACCCACCCTACTTCAAGTCTGTACTGCTTGTGCAAGGTAATGTTCATCACTGCATATAGTAAAATCGTTCTACCTTCTGTTACCCAACAGTGCTTCTTTTTCAGTCCATATCATTAATAGTTAGTCATAGAGCTATTATTCATTCTCTGAACTCCTAAAATGAGATATCACTGACAGGTTTATATCCTTAGCAACTGACATAATATGGAGAACTATTTTCCTCAGCTGTATCATCACATGTTCCTATTTCTGCTTGCAAACAGACTGTTGTTGTTGAATAATGTGTGTCAACAACAGCCTTCAACAAGATATTTCGTATCAGTTAATATTTAAAACATGTCTTTACTTCCCAAGCAATGTCATCAGTTTGAGTTACTGCAGTCTTTCAGCCCAAAAGTAGATCACTGCCAGCTAGTACTAAGCCAGGTACCTATTAAGCCTTGGTTCTAGTATAAAAATATACATATGCATACATATATATATCTGGTCTTGCTTTAAATAATACTGCCTCTTTATATGTAAAAGCATGACAGATATGTTACATTGCCTAAAATATTTGACCACATAATAAAAATTACTCTCATGAACAAAAATTATGCTTTTTATTTAAAAATTTTGTATTTACTATATTTTACTCAATTTTACTCCATGTGCCCTCTATTTGGGAGTGCCCCAAATAGAAGAGCCAAGACTAAAATTCTTTGTAGAAAATAACATTGTTTCAATAGTCACACTCAAATTTTATATTCAGTAGGCAAAAAGTGCAGGATATGCAATGATTTTAAAAAAGAATGCATCTAGTTTTAGATACATGTTTGCATTAGCATACTATTGTATAATAAAGAAAGAGGTGTTGAAAGACTACCTTTTGTTATACTAAGCATGAAGCAGATTCAGTGAAGTCAGCTGGTCTCTCAGCATAGACCCAATCAAAATAGACCCTCTATCATCTATAATTTATTCCTTTCCTAAAAACAGTAACCATTTTAAGAAATGAGGAAAGACATAAGGCCAGAGAATACTACAGCATCAGGAATACTAAAAAGCTGACATCTCTGTAAGTAAATTCTCCATTCAATGAGGAAAATATGTCTATTGTTCAAATACACATCTAGTTTCTGGATGTTATTTGGCCAATATTAGCAGCAGACTCCTTACAATTCTACATTCCTTTTAGACTGACCATGCTTAAAAAGCACAGCAAGGAAACAAAAAAAAACCCCGAAATTAATAAAACTAACATCTCAGTACACAAGGGGAATTTCTGTTCATGCAGTACTACAGCAAAATCTTGCTCCATACACAAACCTAGTTGGTATGACCCGCTTCCTTTTTCCATATATACAACCATGATAAAAAAATAAATAAAAAAAAAAATTAAAAAAAAAATAAAAATGCCACCAAACAACAAAACCTCACACAAAACCAAAACAAACACAACAAAAAACTACAACAAAAAGCACCCTTAAAAAATCATTTATGCATTTATTCATTACAAAATACTACTGTTTTGCTCCATTTGGCCCTCTTTTGGTTATTCTTCTGCCAGAGCCTCACTTTCTTAAACCCTTTCAAATGACAGAAATATTGTATCTTACAGTCACAAATACTTTACCCCCAAACCTGGCACAAATTTCCCAGAGAACCTGTGGCTGCCCAACCCCTGAAAATGTTCAAGGCCAGGCTGGATAGAGCTTTGAGCAACCTGGTCTAGTATAAGGTGTCTCTGCCTTTGACAGTGGGGTTGGAACTAGATGAGCTTTAAGGTCCCTTCCAACTCAAACAATTCTGTAATTCTATGAAACTAGACAGCAATAATGATTTGAATCTTGAATAAGGGAGGTGAGAACTACAGGGACCACTCTTATTCCCTCAGGCTCCAAAGACAGCCAGAAAAGTCCATAGCTCATTTTCTCCAAGGATATTATCAGCTCAGCACAAGGAGGTTTTCTGTAGGCCTTCTGAAAGCAGGCAGAATTGGGGAAGTAAGTAAGGCAGCGTTTCTTGAGAAGCAGAGGGTAAAGTTAGGCTGAGCAAGGGATAGCAACATGGGACTAAGTGTGTGGCGAAGTACTTAAACCAGCGTACTGTACGCGTCTTTTTTTTTTAAGAAGACTGAATGACAGAGGGGACATATTAAATAAATACAACTATAGTATTACATGTCACCCCTACTTCTATCAGAGGCATTCATTATGCACCTTTTACGTCAAACTCTTCAAAAAGGTGCCTCTTCAGTAACTCTCCTAGAGAAAGTATGGGTTTGGCCTTGAGAGGGAAACTATATTTTGTAATAACTTCATCTGAATTTGTCTGTTGAACATAGATATATGTATATATATGCATATATTCTCATAGTTGCACATAGTTATCAACATTTCCTTTTCTTCCCCCCTTGAAAATGCTACTTTGAGTGTTAAAAATGTCCCTTGTCAGTTATCTGTACTGAAAATAGACAGAGATTGTTTTTATTAGCAAATACTTTATTATAATTGCATGCAGTTATCCATTCCTTTAGCTAGCTGTTATTGCCAGCAGAGATGATCCTTAGTCCTTCCCCAGTGACGCTGGATTTGTCACTATTCTGGGCATTAATCCAAGTACAAAGATAGGAATGAAAATTATAGGCTCTTCCTACATAGCTTTCCTTTTTAGCAACTTCATGCAGGCTCCACATTAGCAACTTTTTAACTTCTCTCAGATTTCTTCCTACATAAGTCGCTCCCCAAATGGATCAAAAGTGAAATAAATTCAGCTCACTGCTATAAGGAAATTTATCCCTTAATGTCTTGCTGAAAACACACTTTTTAAAAATTCAAATAAAGTTAATAGGTTTCTGTGTTTGTTCTTTGTTTCTATTATTTTCTACAGTATCACATTAATGTCTATGAAAAATATTAGTGGCATTTTCTTCACAATAGTTCTGTAAGTGGAAAATATCATTATCCTCATTTTAGCAACAGGGAACTCATGCACGAGAAAGTGTATGGCATGTTCAACATCATAAGAGAAGATTATGCTGAAATCAGGGATACTTTTCTGAAAGTACAATATTTCTCATTCCCAGTTCTTTCAGTGTTTTGGAAAATATTGCTATATATTATTACTGCTGTTGTATGATGCTAATTAAATGGAATACTGAATGCAACTTCTTTATTTGATCTTAATCATCATACTACCTTACTGGGTAGGAGCCCACATAATGGGTCAGGACTCATTCCGTCAACATTAACAAAAGAACAAGTTGGAAATGTTAAAAATAATAAGTATTGAGTAACCAAATAAAAATACATAACAAAATTTAACTCACCCCTAGTCCAAAGTAATTGACAGCAAATCTATTTTGAAGCAGGAGGCAACTAAGGTGTCACTGATATCACCTGTCATTTATGCTTTGACACAGGAGAGAAGGCACATCCACATCCTGCTAGTAATGGAAAAATCTCCATATTTGATTATATGGAGCTCCTGCATAGCAGTAGGGGTATATTTAATTAAACATTGCTCTATGTTTATCAAATCCTTGGATCATATCAAGTAAATACCTTAAAAGAGATTTATTGTTTCACTGAATTTTAAATGTACATATTGACAACACATTGGAAATCTACTAGACTTTTTCTGTTTCTTTCCTTTAGAGATCTTTCCTCTTTCTCCACTTCTCTATTTATAATAATGAAAAAAATAAACCATATTTGCATGTAGCTCTTCATCCTCACTCTGAAATAAAATCAGAAACTGTTGCCAAAAACTTCTTGGCTGCTTTTCACAATGAGATGTATTAATTTAGGGTTAAAATGAGCAATCAAATGTGATTACAAATGGAATGGTGACTGGGAAGCACTTAATCACTTAACTAAGATAAAACATTAGGAGTGGCAAATCAGAAAATACTTCTAGAAAGAAAAATCTGAGAGGCTGCAAACACAATCAAAAGAGAAACTAAATGGCAGGGAAATCATTAGCAAAACAGCATTTGACAAGCCTGATCACCTCCTACTTTTTTTGTCCTACCATTTTAAAATTGTCACTTCCAACAGGCCATTTCTAGTTTTTTCCTCTTTTCCTCCTTCCCCTTGCTAGTCCTTTTGGCAAACAAAAACTACCTGTTCTTCTACTCCTTATGAGTCTTTCACTTACTAAACACTCCAAACATGTATTACTGTAGAACCTACTACAAGACTTTACAAACAAGTCTGTCAGATATACCAGAAACAAAAACACACAAGAAGCATAACAAAATAATCCATTACACTCTCCAGATGTATGTAATTGGTTAGCTCTTATGCTATATTCATACAATACCATAGAGCATTTAGGAGTTGCACCATTGACTTCACTTTGTCCAAGATTTTATTATTAATATTCTATCCACGACTCAGATTTTAAAATAACAAACAAAAACTTGTGGGGATTTCACAGTTTCCCAAAGCAGAACAAAAATGTTCAGTCTCTTGGTACATCGTATACTGGGCAGCATCAAAAGAAGCGTGACTGGCATGTCAAAGGAGGTGATCCTGCCCCTCTACTCAGCTCTCCTGAAACCCCACTTGGAGTACTGTGTGCTGTTCTGGTGTCCTCAACATAAAAGGCACATGGAACTGTTGGAACAAGTCCAGAGGAGGGCCATGAGGATGATCGGGGGCACCTCCTGTATGAAGACAGGATGACAAAGTTCAGCTTGAGGAAGAGAAGGCTGCGCGGAAACCTCATAGCAGCCTTCCAGCATGTGAAGGGGTCCTACAAGTATGCTGGAGAAGGATTCTTCATCAGGGATTGTACTAATTGGACATGAGGTAATGGGTTTAAACTTAAACAGAGGAAGTTCAGGTTAGATATAAGGAAGAAGTCCTTTACTGTGAGGGTGGTGAAGCACTGGAACAGGTTGCCCAAAGAAGTGGTAAATGCTCCATCCCTGGCAATGTTCAATGCCAGGCTGAACACAGCCTTGGGCAACATGGTCTAATGTGAAGCATTCCTGCCCATGCAAGGGAGTTGGAACTAGCTGATCTTAAAACCCTTTCCAACCCTAATTATTCTATGATTCTATGATCATAAATGAACTATAACATTTATTGCCTCTAATGTTTTACACTATATATATGTTAAATACTTACGTAGTGCGATTCAAATACCAACTTCCTTTATCATATTTGCAACCCTGTATGTCCCCACCCTCTGCATAGAAACAAAGAGGTACATGAGTCTGAAAATGATTAAGAGAAGCTGTGTCTGCTCCATCCCTGGAAGTATTCAAGGCCAGCTTGGATGGGGCTTTGAGCAACTTGGTCTAGTAGAAGATATGTCTGTTTGTGGCAGTGAGCTGGAACTACATGATCGTTAAGGTTCCTTCCAACCCAAACCAGTCTGTGATTCTGTTTGTATGAAATCCAGGAACGCTCTGAAGAGGTTATTCGTACTGGGAATGAGATGGGCTGGTATCTGAATGTCGGAGGTCTTGTTTGCTTTAGTCATAAAATGAAGGAAAACAGAACATTTTGCCTGGACAGTGACTG
>JANHGB010047521.1:11584-31153 GCA_026283785.1 Coracopsis vasa
CAACAAACTACAAGAAATCCCTATTTGGTTTCCAGTCCCAGCTTTCTTCCCAGAGCATTTCCACAGGAAACTCCTCATTCCATTCAAGTCAAAAACAAGACGCTTTCAATACACATCAACAAGACCCTTTGGACACTCAGCTTTATGGAGGCAGATGATCTCTGAAATAAAGCTCAGAAGTACCTGTATTGTGGCAAAGCCTCAAAGCACAGGCTGGCACTTGATATATCTGTAAGCTACCATCATCAAGGGAATGAGGAAACCTGATTCTGGGAGTAAACAGGATCAGTTTTGCAGTGATGGATTCCAGCTGGAAGAAAGTAGTTAAGTATTGGGCTGTTTTATTAAATGGAATATGCAGAAGAGAGCCATGCAACAGAACATTACCACAAGAATGAAAAGGAAAAACACAAAGTATCCTCCACACCCTAATGTTACTTTAAGAGTGAAAGGTTTAGGAAAATATTAAAACATATGTGGAAAAAAGACTCTGAAAAAAAGCTCCATTGCAGATTAAGCATCGATGCACAAGAATGAATGAACCGGTATCAACCAACTGTGTAAAAATCTGCAACCTCTTCTAGGATTAATGAACTATTCCATTAATGGAAGTCCCCAAATTCAAAGTAGCTTGCAGACCACACAAAATCCAACCAACAGCAACAGATTCAAATCAAGTCACCCACAAACTTTCTTTCTGATATGCTAGGATGGCTCCCATCACTCTTATTCCAGTATCTGGTGCCACAGGACTATATTGGAGCCATCAGAAATTTATATATTAAACAAAATTACAATGGAGTGACTGAACATCATACTATAAACCTCCTGTCACCCAAGTTCCACATATTTATCCTTTTCCCTGCAGAATATGGAGAAAATAGGAACTTCAGAGCATAGCTTGAACATTAACAAACTTGGGCTACAATGGACTGAAGAAAAATACACAACTAACAGCCTCTATTCTCTTTTCTCAGTTCTTCATGCCCTTCACACCATATTTTGTTGCCACAGAACTGAAACCAAAGAAAACCACAGAGCCAAAAGGAGGAACAGCACCTGGGGGAGGCTACAAGTGGATCTAAAAAGCCAGTAAAGAGATAAGGGACATGTGGGTGAGCCTGTCAGCAGAGCCCTAGGGTAAGCATTCTCTTCATTCTTCCTCCTTAAAACCAGCTGAGGTAGAGATTCAAACATGGCTCATCTCTGGGCTGGGCAGGGGAAGGTGGTGGTGGTCACTGATCAGTATCTAAGCATAGCAAAAGTAACAATTTCCTATTTTTATTGCAGATTCTCTTACCAATAGGAAACGTGTTTATCCTGGTAGTCTCCACATCTTGCTCTTCTGGTTTTTTAATGCACAAAACTGCCTGCAAGAGCTGGGCTTCATTTTCCCATTCGTCATTGGAGGGCTGCTCAGAAATGCCAGGCTGCTGGCAGTGTTTGCTTTTGTTGTTAAGAGAAAGCAACACATCATTTGTTCTGGAGGAATAAAACACTGTCACAGAGACCTTTTTTGGCTGCAATAGGTGCCCATAAAGCTGTCAGAAGCAACCTTTTGTCCCTTAGTTAATCTGCAACAGGAAACAGGGAAGGGAGGCCAGAGTGATGAACTTGTTGCTAATAAATAGATGAGTATCTGCCTCTCTGCAGCTGAGAAATCCTTCCCATCCACATGTGCAGCCCAGGGTAGCATGCTGGTCCCCAGCCTGCCCTGATTAACACCAACCCACTGCTGCAGGTGCCCCACACTGTGATTAATTTGGCATATGCAGGTTGAACTCCTGGTGCACACTTGAGAGGGCATTAGCTGACATCAACTGTTAAGCTCTCAGTTGGGTCTCTGTCTCCTAATAGAGCCTCTTCTGTTCTTCACAGCCCAGCTATCAGGAATCAGAATATGCTGTAATTGTTTAGGTTCCAATCAGCAGGAAAATCTCATTAGTTACATAGATGCAGGATGTGCACTTTGCAGAGGCCAGGAGAGACAAAAAAAAATACCCCCAGGATTAAGGAATATCTAAATGCTCCTCAGACACCTCCCTGAAAGGCCTTTCTGACCCAGCTGTGTGACTCATAGACATCAATATCATTAACTCCTTCCTTTGGGAAGGAAGAAGGCTTCCCATAAATAAACAGCATGGGAATTCAGGGGCATAGAGTAAAGGCTTTTCCTAAAAGGCTGCAACAGGAGTTTGGGCACCTGAGTTTGGGCTTCTGCACAGGAGCAGAGGAGCAGGACAGAAGGGTTTTACATGATGGGTGCCTCCACAGGAACATGACCAGTGGGTAAAGCCATGAGGCTGCCTGTTCGCAAGCAAGCAGAGATGCCACCAGAAGACCTTGTGTCCTGTAGCAGCAAGAAGCTTGGATAGAGAGCCTCCATGCCTCGGTTTCCTTCATTTCTAAAACAAACCTAATATATTTCTCTGCATTTAGAAAATTTGCTGATATCCATAAAGAAGAAGTCTTAAACTTATCTCTCCTGAAGTTTTTATCTCATATTTCTTGTAGAGTATTTGCACATCATACTCTTGCAAAGCTCTCTCTCCGTAACTAGGTAAGACACCCTCTAACACTTCAAGCTCTCCTACTCTGTCACATCTCTTATTTTTCTATGCATGAAAATAGTATTTTCCATGTTTCTTCCACCTATCCCTGTTCTCTGACCAGAGGGATGGGGTTTCACTAATTCTTTTGAATTTGTTAATTTTATTTTACTCTTCTACTCTGCTTCAGGGCTGGTGGGGTCACTCAAAGCTTTTAATCTCCCTTTCCTTGTTCCTGTCTCACACTAACAGGTACCACTCCCAAACTCGTGTTTTCTTATTCTTCCCCATCACACCACTCAGACTCATGCGGCAGCTCCCTGTTAATTTGCTCTTATCTCTGTTACTGATATAAATGACAGGTTCACTGTTTCACTTGGTTTGTGCCCAGGAAATGCAACCGGTTTCATTTCTCCATGGAGATGCCTGATATGGTACAAAACACTGGTGGATGCTTCCACAGCTTTCTCTAGCTCCTTTCAAGCTGCATTGGAAAACACTCCAGGACAAGGTACAAATCTGGAAGACATCTGGTTGCCCTTTACCAGTCTAACTGCTTGCCACTAGTAAGTTCACTGGTAGAATTTTGCAAAGCATTTTCAAAACCCTTTAAGGCACTTTATGAGGAGATATGCCATTTTAGACTCTTAAGCTTTTTATTACCTATAAGCTGCTCAAGTAATAAAGTCACACTAGTCCCTTAAAGGAGTTTATATCATGAAAATTTAAGCCTGTAACAAGAGAAGAAAGGAAGCCAATTTGAATTACTAATTTCTCCAATTCATACTTTCATCCATTACTGTCCCCCAATTTAGACTAATGACTCTCCACTAGCTTGTCAAAGCCCTTCCTATTTCCTCTTGCAATCAGTGGTGTATGCTTTAACAACTCTTTCTTCTAAGCAAATTGGAGGCCTTGAGCTATTCATGCTCTGACATATTCCGAGTTCTGAGTGGGAACAGGATGCATTTTCCTGAGAACAGAAGGGAAGCTCTCAGCAAGGAGCACCATGGCAATGTGCTGCAAGGAACGTGCTCCACATGCAGTGCAGTGCTGCACCCAGCTGCTGATGGCCAGCCTAGGACCCTGGGGCCATTGTAAGTAGAGCACACCAGTAGTTTGTCCACAGTGTAAGCAGGACAGTTAGCAGATAAAGTCAGATGGTCTGACTCAGAATTAAGAGTCAAGCAGCAAAAGTTGCTATTCTAATAGCTTTGTCCTCAATTTGTGTTGCAAAGAATTGTGGGAAGTGGATTTAACTCCTCTCTGACTGGAAATAGAAACCAATGGGGCAGGGTTCCTTGTCCCACCACAAGTATCAGCACCTCAATTCCTCAAGGACAGGTTAAGCTAACAGGATGAATGCCTTTCCAGACCACTAACAGTCCAATTTCAAGCCAGCGTTGACAGGTTTTGGCCATGTGGCAACTGCCACAGATATTCCCCATGGACTTTATTGTTCTGCATCTGGGAAGTCCTGACTAAGGATGGGGACTAGTGAGAAGAATTCATGTTTTCAGCGGGTTATCAAGTTACTTGGGCATACATGTGCCAACATTATTGCAGCACACTGGAATTTTTAGGTCTCCTGCTAAGTTCAGCCCTGGCTGGGTTTTGTGTTACTTTTGAGTTTAAAAAAACATCCCAGCTGATTAGGGGCAAAGGTGGAGAGCAGAGGACAGCTCAAAGCCATGACAGTAAAATCCCTTCAAGTGGAAAAGAGAAACAAGTCAGCCAGTTAAACACAACAAGCAAACAACCCCAAAACAAACCATACCACACTTTCCTTCAACTTTTCTTCATTTTTGTTCATTAAAGAAATACTCCTGCTTCAGTATGAAATACTATAATAATCAGATACTGTTCCATCCTTGACCAGGGTAAATGACATCTAGTAATGAAGGTACATCCTTGCACTGTATGAAGCAGCAAACAGTTTGCAGGTAGCACAGCCTGATTATTCAGGTTAGTCTTACAAGCACTTTTCCAGATCACACACTTAATAAGGAGTGTGTTATCATGCTCTTTTCAGTACTAGGAAACTGGGCTATACAGTGTCACTTGCTGGAGACCCGTCTAGAGGACTAATGATAGAGCTCAAGGTCCTGCCCAGGGAATGCTGTGTAAGTGCAGATGAGAGGGGGAGCAAATAACTCCCTCTGCCCCCATAACTAAAGGTGATTACAGTTCCTCTGGTGGGTTCAGCCAGAGGGACAAAAGCAGAGAGCATCCATCCCAGCTGTGCCATAGGGATGCAGCAGGGCCCCATGGAGGAGGCTTCAACACAGCTGAAAGCTGCAGACAGTGCTGGCATGAACGGCTGCATCCTGCCACACATGCTACTCAACTGTCTGCTGCTTTGGGAGGAAGGCACAGAGACAGAGTTCCACCAGCAGTAGAGGATCTTTCTGAGTAAAAATTAAGAGTATTTAAACTCTACATTAGAACTAAAGATACTCTTATCTCACAAGATATAAATACTTTGACATGGGAGCAGCAGACAACCATACAAACAGAGGGTAGATGGCAAGGTATGTTAGCGAGCACACATGTATTTCTATTTAGGTTTTGCTGTGAAAAAGCCAGACAAATATAATTTTCCCCACATGGTTTCACCTGCTTTAAAAACAAGACAGGAAAGCAGCTGATGGATCCAGGCAGCCATCCTCACCTGAACTGTGGGTCACTCTCTTGCATCATTTGTTTGGTTTGGGTGTATTGCAGCCCCCAGCTAGAGTGTTGGGTGTCAGAGTAAGGCTGATGGATGTAACATCACCAGAGCCAAGGAATAAGCACAGGAGAACCCCGCCTCAGGCACCATCTGCAGGCTGCCCCCTCCAAAAACACTGTGACCTACAATGACTCAAATGGGTTGAAAGGAGCTGCAGCTTTCAGCCCTGTACTGGTAAATGAGAGGGCCAAGACCTGAGCCCTAACACCAAATCAGCACCTACTGCCCCAAGCCCCTGCTGCTTGGGGTTATCCCCTCCCACAGGAGACTTGTTCTGGGGAGTTCCAGGTCAGGATATCCAGAAAGCCATCTGAATGTGAAATAACAACTGATCTGGACCTGCAGATACACCTGCAAAACTAAACACACCAAAGAGAGCTGCTGGAGGTGGCTGATGCCATGAGGGGAAAGGCACAAGCCAGGAATACAGACATGGATTTGGTACGTGGTGCAGTGATGACTTCTGCAAAAGGCTTCGGTTAAGTCACTTCACCACTTTGTTTCCCCAAATGTAAAATGGGACAAAAAAAAGCCGTTGCCTGCTCACACAGGGAAGCCATCAAGAAAAACGGAACAATTATTATGAGGCTGAACACTACAGAGTTTGGAAACATGTCATTATTTTAAAAAGCATATTTTTTGAGCCTGAATTGGGGTTTCAGAAATATTCGTGTGGAAAAGAAAAGAGCCTCTGAATGCCACTGTTTTAGTCTGCTTCTCAGCTTGGGGTGATGCCAATGTACCTCCCAATAGCACCGCCCTAGCACACAGCAGTTCAACTTTGCTATGACAGGTTCTGAAAGGACTCTGTTAGGTCACCCTCATCATCTGCTGGTCATTGTAAACATGCATAGAAACTGCAGTGTTTGTTTGTAAAAAAGGCTGGTGAAAAGGGAAGAATATACAAACACAACACACTGCCACGTCAACCTGGATGTCGAAAGTGTTAACCCTAAGGCTTTTAGAAAGAAGCAGAGAAAAAAGGAAGAGTTTTGGTCCAAGGGAACACCCTGTGGCTCAGGTGGTCACTCAGAGACCGCAAGTAACAGTTGGCACAGCCCAAGGAGCACAGTCTGCAAAAGCAGCTTCTCCACAGGTCTCTGGCAGAACTACCAGGGTAAAAGCTGCCAGAGCAGATCCTCACCTTGCCAAGCCTGAGTCACTGCTGTGAGTGAGCCCCCTCCAGCCTCTTGGACACAGAGGTCACCCAAACGCTATTTCATGAGGAAAGAACAAAGTGCCAAGTTCAAAGCTGTGACATATTTTATTTTGTTAAATGGAATGTATTTACCTTGGGGCTTTTCATGGGGTTTGTTGTGAATCAGAACAGAATTGAATTCAAATAAAAATAAAGCAAATACATCAAGCCCTGCTTTAAAGTTGACTAATGTGATCACTTCGAAATCTTGTGCATCAGCCTCAAATGGGGACTTTCCATGGAATTAGTTGTTTTAATTAAATATAGTGATGTCAGTATTCTCATTTAATACCTGGGTTTATTTTTACTACTAAGAAATAAACTTCTACTTGTAATTAACAGCTAGGTGATAGTCTTTGGCTAACATTTACTATCTGGTACATTGGTGACCATGCACTGGAGACAGCCTTACTAACCAGTAGCAGCCCTGGAAAGCATGGGGAGGTGACAAATTCAGTTTTACCCAACATAGGTCACCTTTTACACCTGATCCACAGACATTTTTCCTAGAACCAAACATGGCTGAGTTCAGTGGCTGCAAAAATGATCCCTGATTCTTGCTATCCACATTTTGAGGCTGGTCCTGCCCATGTGCATGTCTGATGAGGGATAGAAGATGCCATGGAAACTCCCTCAGTCAGATGCACTGATATCAGGACATTTGGGGAAGATAATGAGAAAAGGTAAAGATCAGTGATAGAAACCCAATAGAAACGATCAACAGCTAATGTCTCCTTGCCCTGAAGCATATTTTACAGCCTTATTTGCAGGCTTCTCTAATGCAAGAAGAATTTTACTAAGAAACCAGAAGTTTGTTTCAAAGTGCAACAAAGTGATAAACTGGCCCAACTGCTTCTGACAGATGACTTGTGAGACTTTGCATTTTCTCACATTGAAACAAACTCTATTTAAAAAGCTCTGTGCTAACTATCAATCAGGAATCAAACAAACTGAATGAGAATCAAAGCAGCGTGCAAGAATCCTCTCATCTTCCAGGAGTTTCCATCCCCACGAGGCCACACAGAGAGGAAGCTGATGCTGCTGCAAAGTTATAAACAGAAGGACACCCACTGTGGCCAGTCATCCAGAAACACATTATACCACTGTGGTTTGTGAGCCGAGAGTCTGAGGCAAGGCTCAATCATGCCTTGCCTAGTTGAGGAGCGTAAAGACTCCCCCTGGCTCATGTCCTTCTTAATAAAGTACCTGTCCAAAAGCAGGCATAGCTGCTACGTATATCCTTAATAGAGAGGATCATTCTTTTATTAAAGGACTGCTACTGCATTTGACAGATGTATTATGCCAAGCAACAGTGAAAGACAGGGAAGCCTTTTACAAAATAAATAACAACACCATCCTCCATCACCACCCCCAAAATTCAGGGAAAACGTAAAGGCCCAAAGAACATTTAATTCCTTGAAAGCACTCCACCATACAGCTGCTATAGAGCAAGAGGGGTTTGACTCAAAACAGAAACTTCCAGGAAAGATGGACATTTAAAGATGTCTTAGAATTATTTTCTTAGGAAACAAGACACCCAGACCTGGAAATGATGCTGATTTGGGGTCAGACGTTGTAATTATATGTCACTTAGATCTACTCTTTCCGAATAGCTCTGATTTATTCTTTTTTCCTGAGTGCAAGTGGTCAGCTCACAGATCAGCAAAGACCAGCAGCATGGCTTCAGGAGCTGATGTCAACAGGGACGGAGGTAGAAATTTAGGACTTCAATTTGCTATGCATAAAAACCAAGAAATAAGAAAGAGAAAATACATTGTTTCTATATTTCTATTGCTTTTATATGGCTTCAACATTATCCTCCTTTCCTGTACTAATGCCTGTTCCACTTACTCTCCATGTGGTGCTATCCCCAGCAGCTCTGTGGACATGCTGGTGTGATACTAACACCACCCCTTGCCCAGAACAGATAAAGTCTCTTTGCAGCTTGTATTGACTATAGCTGCACAAGAGACATTGGAGATAAGTGGTTCTGAATTGAGTGGGTAGGGAACCATCCAGAGTGGAGCAAAACCATGCCTGAATTCCCAGATGGCTCTGAATGGTCACAAATCAAAACAGAGACGAATTACATCTTCACCCACAGCAGAAAAGCAATTTTGAGCAAAACCAAAAGCAAACAAGCCCTCCACACTCCATTTCTAGCAAAGCCATTTGGGCAGAAAGACTTCTCAGCTGCTCCTCTAGCACTTGAGAGCACTTAAGATTGTGCCCAAATGCACCAGAGACCCCCAGAAAACACAGAAGTCTTACAGCACAGGAATGAAAACAACTGCCTCAAACTCACTGCAGAAAGCTCTTCCACTGCTTGAACCAACATCCGCCAGAAGGAAAGTCATTTCATGCAAATAGATGAGAACCACCACAACTTTGGGACTGTGAGGAGCTAAACCACAGCTATGGAGCTACAGAAGAAAAAGAGCAAAGGAAGGAGGTAGTTTCTGGCAAAGCACCTACCCCTCCCTCCACACCAGCAGTCTCCACTCCCGGAGACAGTAAGACATGGGCAGACTGTGGACTTCCTCCTGGCTGCCCACTCCAGCCTAACCCACCCAGTTTAAGTAGGTTTTAAGGCCAGAAAGGTGGTGTTTTCATGGCAACATAACTGCTAGGCAATAGCAAACTTGCTATTAAATCCTAGTGAAGTGAAGGCAGTTTGAAAGGCTTTCATGTCCTGCTTTGTCAGTAAACACCAGTATCTTATTTCCAATCATATAGGGGCTTTAAGACAGACTTGTCATTCTGGACCCTGTGTTTTCCAGAGTTAAATGCAAACCTGCAAAGCAACTGCTTTTTGATAGGTAGCACAGAGCCATAAGAATAAGAAGGCTTTCAGAAGAAGAGTTAAAGTAACACTTACTCATTTGGCAACTCCAGCAATCACATTCCTTCATACCTGTGAGTTTCCTTCTTCCAACCCCATGCTCATTCCTTCCAGCCACATCCCTTCCTCTTGCCATCATTGAAGTCAATGTTATTAACATGAAGGCAAATGCAGGGCACATTTGAAGCCCAAACTCCTGAAAACATAGACCCTGCCTTAGTTCCAGTATTGATGATGAAGGTGATTTTACCCTGCACAGCAAATAGTCCATAGCAGGGACATTCAGTAGGAGTATTCATTTATAAGCTTAGATATGAAGAAATTGCACTCTGCTCATATAACAACGTGGCCATAAAGAAAAGTGGCAGTACTTACAGGTAATAAAACTCACTCACTGTTTGAAAACAGCTGCACAAACCACTATTTCAACTATTTCTCTTAAAGTATTTTTCCTTCTATGGAAATAATTTTGCCTCTGATGGTGATGGCTCTCTTCTAGATTATTGCATTTCAAGGCTTTGCAAGCTGAAAGAGACACCTGCCTCTTTCACCGTTCTCCCTCACCCCCTGCACCAGCTAGAGCCCTACACAGGTATATAACAGACCAGGGTAGAAAAGTGCTTTTTTTCCACCCTGCACAAAAGAGGCGACTTCAGTGGGCACAAGCCCTAAAGTAAGATGGTCCAGAGAGATGTCAGAAGTACCAGCAGCTCTGGGAAAAACTCAGTATCTGTGATCTGTGTTGAATGGGAAAGCAGCAGAGGCTACATGGAGCAACTTTAGATGCCCAGATGAGAGGATCCCAGAAACTCATAGTATTAAACTCAACTCAGCCAAGGAATCCATCTGCCCATAGAAACATGGTAGTGTATTTTGCTAGTCTGTACCATGTCTAGCCTCCAGCATACCTATGAACACACAGCACTTTTGGGGAAGCCTAACCTTGACATTCAGCAAACCACCCGAGTGATTGTAACACCCCCCCAAGCTCCCTGCTCAGATTCATCTCTCCCTCTTCCCCAAATAAAGACTTTTCTCATCATCCCCTTTCTCCTGAGTTAACAATGACACTCAGTGGCCGGGAGGATTCCCTGCAGTCTATACTCATGCTACAGCATCCAACAGCTAATATTCATTATATATTACACACAGCAAGTGTCTTCCATGAGTTTTAGGATCCTCAGACAGGGCTCAAATGATATGCAAACACCACAGAAGGAAAAGCTTAAGAGAAAGGTGAAGGAAAACCATAACTTTTTTCCAATTTCTGCAGTGACCTGGGAAATAGTTTCCATCAATCCACATCCAGGCTACAAAAAAAGCAGACAGAGGAGGCGAAGGCAGCTCTAGGTCAAATTATTGAACAGGCACATTCAGAGAACATGTAGTCCAAGCAAATGACACTGGTAACAGATAAACCCAAATCACAAGCTGAAAAGTCAGGTATTTATAACAGAAAACTTTCAGTCTGTTATCCTCTCCTACCTCCAAGGATGGATGAAAACAACTGCAAGAAGCACAACATGAAAGTCTGCCTCTGGAGCTTTGTCCTTTTGCTTTCTTGACACAGCAGAATTTTTATCAGTTCTGAGAAGATGGAACATGATGGGTAACTGAAAGAGAATCAAACAAAACCACTATTGTGTGTGGACAAATCAGTGATGAATAATTTGAGACCATTCCCAAACAGCATTTAATCAGAAGGCTTGAAGGATTCTCATATGTCTCTCCAGCAATACAAATCACACTGGTATGATGCCTTTCAGTTTGACCTAGACATAATAATCCTCTTTCAATGAAATAAACATTTGATCTACAGCATTCCTGTTCTGAAAGGAAAGTGAGTAACTAGGTATCACACTTCAGCCGTTGTAACATTAGGCATTTCCTAGAGTCTGGCTGCCATAATAATCTTCTCTTCTCTAAAGCGTTGTCCTTATTATTTTTCAGGAAAGAGTTTGACTCTTTCATCAATATATCCATCCGGGCCTGAAGCACAGAAAGCACAGAAGCACAGAAAGCAGGAATTATTCTTCACAATTATTTTACAATGTAAACCATGTCATTTTAAGTGCATACAGTGATAGAATATTAAACCATGGATTTTACTCCTTCTAACAATAACAATTCTCTTCATTTAAGATCCCTCACTTCTCTTAGGACTAGAACATTAATGCACCACAAAGGGTTTCCATCATATTTACTTGCAAAAGAAATTCATTTAAATGTCACACAGGGTTTTGGTTTTGTTCTTGTCATGGTGGCATAACTGTGTTTTCCATCACTTCAGAGAGAGCACTAATAAGATACACCTTATTATTAAACATTATTATAGCTGCCAAGTCAAGCACTCAAAATACAGGAAACACAAGAATTCAAGTTTAGCTCCCAGCAGGTATAGATATATGGTTTTAACTTTATAATAAGATCTGCCTTTGAGTTCTCTGGACTTTTTATCCTCAGAACTCTACCCACTGAGCATAATTTAGGCACCCTGAATGAGCCGCTGGTGATGGCCACTTCTCTCCATAACCTACAAGAAGGTTCAGAGACCAACCTGACTGCACTGAGTATTTGTCAATGTCCACCACATACTACTGCTAGAGGAACATCAGTAAATGAGACACTGGAACATCAGAGTACTCAAAAAAGGAACACATCACTGAAATCCATTTGGAAAAGCCATCATTTAAGCAACTTCCTCAGCATCACATCAGCAGTCACTAAAATTTGGAGGGGAACTGAACAGGCACAGGGGCTCCCCACAATGAAGCATCCTCAAGTCACCATACAGAGACATCCCATTTGCCCTCTAGCCCATGAAAAGAGCTACAAAACACACACACTGAAGGACAGAATTTGAGAGGCATTAACGGCTGGATGGCTCATCTAGGTTGCACATACTCAGAACAAACTAACACAGTCCAGCACTGATAAGCACATTGCATGCCCTGAAAGCCACCTGGTCTTTCTAAGGGCTAAAGACAGTATATAATTAGTTCCATCTCTTTAAGATGAATAGCAGGCTAGAAAGCAGCATCCTTAATCCTCACCCTTCCTTCCCATTTACCGTTCCAATGATGAAAAGGTAAACTAAAATGTTCTAGTGTAAAGAAGCACGAGAGAAACAGGGGATTCCACCTCCCATAAAATATTGACCCACTGACAAAAACCCCAAAACATTTCTGATTATTAAACAGAGATTTAAATGACAACTCAGAATGATCCAGCTGCCAAAATAAGAGAACTCAATGTTTCAAAGCTCCAACACATTAACATCATGTATGGACCAGATGACTTTTAAAGATGTCTTCTGTACTGCTGACAGACAGGGTACACCACAAAGCGATCACACACTAGCTGTATAATATGCAGAGTTTATTAAAGAAGCACATTAAAGCAAGCACACTAATGTGAATTAGGTAAATATCTCTATATCTATAGTGAATAAGTACAATGAAACAAATCAGAGATATAGGTATATAAGCACTGAAAAAATGTTAGCAATGAATTAAATGATTACTGTATAGATAGAGCAGAGATTAAGAAGAAATACATCCCTAACTACCACTAAATCATCATCCAGGTTAACACTTCCAGCTGGGAAGCCACGTTGCAGCCGATGCCTGGAGTTTTAGGTAATTGGAAAATTCCTACTCCCATAGGTGAGGCTTCTCTCATGACCACAAGAGGATCCCACTTTTATACCCTCAGAAACACAACCATCTTTGTTAGATGCTGGTTAGAGATGCCAGATCTCTAATCATTTACGTGTGGGCCTGTGCAGTTTCTCATGATCTCACCATTGTCCACTCGGAGAGCATTGGCCAGGCACCCCAGTGCAGCCAAGCAGGAAGGTTATAGAGCAGGTGCACACCTATGTTTTCCTGTCTCTTTCCGACAGTCACGATGAACATATATATACTCTACCAAATACACTGTGACAAACAACATACTCTGTTACATCTCTCAGTCAGGAGAGGGAATCAGCTCTCAAGCAAGGTTCCCATTCATTACGTTTTCCAACCCAAACCATTACGATTCGATAAATCCCTGTCAGATTAATGAACTAGGAAAGCCATCAAAATGACCTCAAGTGAGAAATTTTGCTCATAGTACTCAGCTTCCCTGGTAAGACTCGTGCAGGATTTACACCAGGCAGGAATTCAGCTTAGGAAGGAACTCGGCTCTCCACAAACATTTGCTGATGGAATGCACTGCACATAAGCCTACTGCCTCAATTACACAGGACATATTAGCCAAGCAGGTCAGTTTATTTCCATGGCACGTGCTGAGCATTTAACTGCACAGCAAGCCCATACCATCCAGTAGTTATAACCAACCTGCCAATTAATTTTCTCTTTCCCCCTTCCTCAAGCCTGCAGCTGCTACATAACAGTGATCACACTCTGCCTCTATTCAAACAACCTACAATAAATACACAGTTAACCAAGAAGTCTATTTAGCAAGTAATAGCTGCTATTAATATTAATGGCAACTACACATGCATATTGCTGGGAAAATTAGTGTGTATGGGTTTTACTTACTAAGAGCTGGGAGGCTGTTGGAAAGCAAATGAAGGTCAGAGATTAAACTTGTTACTCAGGCCTTGCTTAGATTAGATAACCCAGCAAATAGCTACTCAAGCTTGGAAGGCTCTTGTGCAGGTATCCCATGAGGTTTCTTTAAAAAAATAAGTTGTTCTATTGGAACAAGAGAAGCAAGAGTTCTCCCAAATCTCTTCATCTCTTCCCCTACCAGCCCTGATGCACAACAGAACTTTTATCCAAAGCCCAGGCACCCCATGGAACTGTGCAAGCAGGACACGTGTGGAAATTCTCTCCCACTCCAGCTTTCAGAGGCCAAATCTTTGATCTGAAAATGTACCAATTAAACCCCCTCCCTTCTGAATTGTCTATGAAAATCACACCTTAGGATCTTGCACTGCATCCAAGTGAAAATAAAGGACAAGCTGAACATCAAAAGGGGAACTACAGGTGCTGAAGAGGCAAGAGAGGCATGCTGTGTAACAGCATAATAAAAAGAGTTTATTCCTAGCATTTTACCTGTGGAAAACAAAGCACTTCACAACAGAGGCAAACATTGTAATCTATTTACAGCAGAGACTGAGGCATAGCAAAGATTTTAGTAAAAATCCAGCAAACCAGTAACAGCATCAGGAATTGCATCAACCTCCCAGCAGCTGCTTCAGTGCTCCACACCCAACCTTGCATCGCTGGGGGACGTCAAACAACTGACAGGTGACTGGGGAAAATGAAACACCCGGAACAAAGAGGAATAAAAGAGAGATTTGTATTGTTCAGTTACGCTGAATGACATTCGATTGTACTAGCTTTAAATAACTGCGGTACATATGTCTTCATCAGACCTATTCAGAATGAGATGAATGAAGTCCAAGAAGTGCCCTTTCTCTGCTTTCATTTCCACTGCAAGTTATCTTAACAGCCGCACTGATACAGACATTGACACTGCAAGTGCTTAAACTTTACTGAGAGTTTTGTGCCAGAACTCTGTGTATTTCCCTGTTCAAGAATAATACCAAGACAATGAATACATCTCTCAAAGTCATCCCTATTGAGGCAGAGAAGCGGGCAGGTATTTATCTAAGCTCTATTTATCTAAGCTCTAACTCCAAAATGTTCCTATTAGATCCAACACATAACCCTTTCATATGAATAATTTCATTGCTACAGACGAAAAAACAAAGACCAAACTTACTTTTCTGGTTCCTATCAGCCAAAGTTACTTTTGGAAATAAAGCATTGAAAATAGACACTTTTCAGCCAAACCCTACAAAAGTTCATGTTTGGCCAAGGACAGCTTGCTCTCAGTTCTCTGAGAAGCAGCTAGAAAGGTTTGGGGATATTGATTATTTTCAAAACTAAAAAAATCCAGCATTCCATCAGAAGGTGCCAACAGCCCTAGCTCAGGTGTGTAAGAACCACATGCTGCCTCCCCACAGTGATGTACTGGGAAGGAGAGTGGAACAAAGATGAGCTGGAGATGGCCCTCACAATAGGTCCTACCACATCTAGGCAGGACACTTGTCTGTCTGAGGTCCAGAGCATGTCCACGAGTGCAAAGAAACTTCACCATCTTCTCCATAGACAACCATCTGTTCTTCAGTCTTTCTTTTCAGTGCAAATATGCAGCAAATGGACATTTAAAAAAATAAAATACACAATACCCTTTGAGTAGTAAAAGCTCTTTGTTTTGCAGTGTGAACACAATGCTGTGCTGAGCACAGCGAGCTTACAGCAACCCAAAGCACTGGAGGCCCCAGGCATCCTAAAGCACATTGGTACTGTCCTGCCAGCCGGTGTCACTGAGGAGTCAGAAACACTGAGACTCTGACAAACAAGTGACTCATCTCTCGGGCATCACTGAGCTTCAACTGCTCCAACATCCTCACCAGAGAGCATGCCAGAGCATGCAAACTACCCTGATATGGAGATGATTTCAAGACATTTCTCCATCCAAGTCTAGAAGAGCAGAGGAAGCTCTGTAAAGTATCGCTTTACTTTTTCCTTGGAATCACATTGTTTAAACTGCTTTAAGCTCATTCATGGCAAAAGGCTGTTCATACAAATGGTTCCAGCTGCAGCAGCCACCCAGATGATTATTTCACTTGGGCACTGAGGCTGACCGGACACTGCAGGCACAGTCCAGCCTGACGCAAACTCAGCAGCACATCCAGCTGCCACAAGCCTTCCCCAGCTCCGCTTCCTCCAGAGGCACTGGCAGCAATGTCTGCATTCTGTCAGGTCCATACCTAGGCTGATCATTCCTGGACACCCTGGCCCTATTGTACAAACTGTGTGGCAGATTTTTTACAATCTGTAGGAGAGTCCTTAGTGGAATTGCAGTAATTTGAGGCTACAAATACAATTTAAGCAAAGGCTCAGTAGGGAAGCAAACATCAACACAGCTTTATAGTCAAACCAACAGCAACTTTTGCTATGGAACTAAGCCCAGAAAGAGTTAAACACAAATCACTGTCCCAAAAACCTGCAAATAAATAGACATTTCTAGGCTGAGGCAAGGTCCTCTTATCAGCCTGGAGGGAATTTATATCCATGAGTTAAGCCATAAGAAGATATGCTTATGTAACAGAAGAGTTTATACAGCACCAAAGGGCTCCAGGCGCTGCTTTAACGCCTCATAACCTTCCAGTCTCTGGAACACTTTATATTTATACTCCCCCCCTTCACTACCTTTAAGGTTTCCTGGGATTTTAGCATAGCACTGTTGTATTTTATTTTACAAAATTGAAATGTGGTTTCATGCCATGTCGGCATGTGACTTCATTGCTTTGTCACAATTAAAAAGAAATAAAGCACCATGTTCCTGTTCATCACCTTTGTCATGTACATGAAGCTTATTTTGTTAAATAATACTAAGAGCTGAAAGCAACAGTGATCCAGCACCTGCTACAGTGCCAACCACACAGCCATGGGATGTTCCCTCAATCACCCTGGAATGTTTTGTCATTTAATTTATTCAGACAAGCAGAAAACACAAGGCATAGCTGGTGCAGTACCTCTCAGACAAACTGCTCCTGGCTGCCAGTACATCAGTGCTTGCTCGCAGAGCATCTACCAAAACACCCCAGAAAGTCTTTTTGTTGTTAATGATGAACTGTATTTAGAAACTAAGTGCTTTCAAATGAATGAACAGCTAAAGAACTGTACCCTAATAAAGCTGAATTACATGATTATGGGCAACTGCTTAATCAGCCAAAGACCTCAGTTTCAACATCAACAGGATCAACCTTTAGGGTATTTGGTTTCTGTGACTGTTCAATCTTTGACCTCTCCCCATCCAGTTTTCTCTCTATATCCCACGAATCTCATGCTATATAGAGATATACTACCAGAATAACACAGATCTGCAGCCCTTATATTGACCATCAGCTGGCAAGTGATGAGCAAGGGGTGCCCACTCTGCCTCATGCTTCTCCTCTTCATTGGGTGTCCAAGGGCCAGGTTCAGTGGCACCGGTGTGGCAGCAGCAAGACCAGATGAGCTCTGTGTTTACAAACCTACATCAGTCATTTGGGGAAGGATCTCCAAGGGCTAAATGTCATAATGAAAAATCATTTGGTATTCATCCAAACCCAAAACAAATCAGTCTCACTCAAGCCAGAACACCTCACCCTTGAATTCCCTCCAGGCAAGATCAACAGCAGATGACAGTGTCATGCTTTATAAATGTCACACACAGGGCCAAAACTGCTTCTGCCTTCACTGATTATAAGGGATGAGGGACTGTTATGCTCATCTGCTTTGGCCTCCTGTGTTACCTGAGCCAGGGAGCTCAGCAGGAATCACTCTAGTTTGAAATTGTCAGGAATCATCTCATTGCTACTCTGAAAACACACATTTTTTCCAGCTATTTTTTTTTTGGGAAAAGGAAAGGGTTTAGCTACTGCTGGTTTATGTAAACTGTATGCATGTGAAAAGGTATTTGTATGATATTACCCAAAATACAGTATAAGCAGTTACTGTACCATCCTATTACATTCAACTACATATATACACATATACACACCTCAATGCCTCTATGCTAAAAGGCCCACAAAAAACTTAGTTTCATATTAAGAAAAGCAACAGAGGTTCAGAGTGCCATGTGCAGTTTTAATACCAGTGCTATTCATAGAATCAAAATGATTTGGGTTGGAAGGGACCTTAAAGCTCATTCAGTTCCAATCCTTGCCACAGGCAGGGACACCTTCCACTAGAGCAGGTTGTTTCAAGCCCCATCCAGCCTGGCCTTGAACACTGCCAGGGATGGGGCAGCCACAGCTCTGGGCAACCTGTGCCAGTGCCTCAGCACCTTCACAGGGAATAGCTGCCTAAGAGCTCATCTCAATCTCCCCTGTGTCAGTTTAAAGCCATTCCCCCTTTTCCTGTCACTACCTGCTCTTACGAAAAAGCCCCTCTTCAGCTTTCTTGTTGGCCCCTTTAGGCACTGGGAACTGCTCTAACATCTCCACTGAGCCTTCTCTTCTCCAGGCTGAACCAGCCCAACTCTCTCAGCCTGACTCCACAGCAGAGCTGCTCCAGCCCTCACAGCGTTTCCGTGGCCTTCTCTGGACCCACTCCAACAGCTTCACATCCCTCTTGTGCTGTTGCCCCACAGCTGGGTCAGGACTGCGGGGGGAGGGTCTTAAAATGAGGGGGAGAATGCCCTCCTCAACCTGCTGGTCATGTTTCTTTTGTTGCAATACGGGATGCTGTTTTCTGGCTTTCTGGGCTGCAAGCACACCTTACCAGGTCAAACCAGATAAGAGTGGGATGGACTGAAGTTCCCTTCTCCAGCAACTTTGAAGTCCTCTTACTACGTTAAAAAAAAAAAAAAAAAAAAAAAAAATTATATTATTTTAAATTAAAAAAAAAAAAAAAACCACAACAAAAACCAGGGAAAATGTGTTGGTTTTTGTTTTTGTTTTTTTTTTTTAGGGTCAGAACCAATCATAATGACATACTTTATATTTATAAATGCGCATGACTCATTCGGGCATCTCTGTTGAAGTGGTGGATTTCTTTCCAGTAATTTAATAGCTGAATGAGTTTATCAAGAAAAGCAAACCACCATCAGTGATATTCACACTGAGAAGCTGGAGAGACATTACAAAATCCAATTGCATTTGACAATTCTCCCAGCTCCAAACAGCGAGTACACAATTCCACAGGACTCTCTGTTCCTGGAAGATGCAGCCCCAGCTCAACTTCATATATCAGCTTGCCTAGAACAAACATTTTGTACTTACAAACAGTATCTTAATTGACTAGATGAAAAAAGCAGAGCATTTACTCCACATAACGAATAAGCATGTATTCTCTATATCTTCTGCCACATTTCCAAGCATATACATTAGGATAAGAATAAACACTTGAACACATCAACAAATCCCATGTGCCAAAACTGTAAAGTAGTTACACTTTTCATACATGGAGCTCTACCCAGGTACAAATGAAGCCTGACAGTTCTTCCAGCATGAAAAGTGTGTGTGTCTAGGCAGACACACACTGTGAATTAGATCGCTGTCACTTGACTCGTAAGACTCTCCAAACTGAGTCATGGTCTATTTGTATATCTCTGACTTCTTGCATACCCCTTAACCCTTCAATATCTTTGTCATAGAATCATAGAATAGAATCATAGAATAGTTAGGGTTGGAAAGGACCTTAAGATCATCCAGTTCCAACCCCCCTGCCATGGGCAG